>JACBKR010000236.1:0-42145 GCA_014218235.1 Colocasia esculenta
CAATTAGTGGTCCGACAAACTTCGGCCCCAAACACTGGACCCTCAGCCGCAAATGGAAACAAGAACTGTCTTTAGTTATTATTTATTTAATAATATAATTTTATAATCCATCTCGCCCGCTTCGTCTTTTATCTCTGCCACGTCTGCCGCGTTCCCTCTTCCAACCCTCCCAACAAAACTAAACGGCTAGCTATCAATTAACGTCCTTTAAACCCCCCCGCGTCGCAACCGCTTTCCCTCCTCTTTCTCGGTTGGCATCCCACCCTCTCCTGACTCCTCTCTCTCTCTCTCTCTCCCAAGACCAGTAATTCCCACCTCTCTCTCTCTACTCTTTCTCTCTCTACTGTAAGCAGAGGGGAGGAGGAGGAAAAAGGGGGGGGGGGGGGGGGGGGGCGGGAGACATGGGCATTAAATGTGCTGCTGCTCAACAACTACGCACTGTGCTCGAATTCGTCGGATCCGATCACCCACCCTTTAATCTCTTCTCCTCCCCACCACTGCCAATGGTGCTGCTGCTGCTGCCATTTAAGGATCTCTCCCCTCCTCTCTCTCTCTATATCTCTCTCTCTCTATCTCTGTGTGTGTGTTATGTCCGGGGGCTGCAGAGGGGGTGGGGGGTGATTCTGGAGCTAGGGTTCTTTCTGGTTGTTCCAGATGTGGACCTCGTACCACGGAGACGGGGTGTTCTCGAGGTCGAGCTCGCTCCGGGAACGCGACAACGCCGCCGACGATGAGGAGGCGCTCCAGTGGGCGGCGCTCGAGCGGCTCCCCACCTACAACCGCCTCCGCAGGGGACTTCTGCGCACCGCCGGGGGCGGTTACTCCGAGATCGACATCTCCGGCCTCGCGTCCTCCGACCGGACGGCCGTCATCGACCGGCTCCTCGGGGATGCCGGCGACACCGAGCACTTCTTTGAGCAGATACGGCGGAGATTCGAGGCGTGAGTGCTTCCCCGGTTCCTCATTTCGCATTTGGGAGTCTTTTTCCGCTTTTCTTGCAGCTTATGGAGTTAGCTCGTGAATTTGTCGCCTTTCTTGTTCCCTCGTTTGGTTGATCCTGCTATTTTCTCGCGCAAATACGCTGGTGGTTCACATTTGTTTACGAAGAAATGTTGTCTTAATACTGGTTTAATTCCTCTACTGCTCTATTTAGTTTTGCTTAATTGTTGAAACATATTAATTCCACTACTTGTATATATTGTCAAATACTGTATCTTTTTCCCGGATATTTCTTCGGCACTTCTCTCTCTGTTTTGATCTTTTGGAAGGGGAATAAAAAATCGGCATGGCAAAGCATTCATATGAAACCCCGTTTCTGATGTTTAGATTCTCCTGAGTGGTCTGGTGCCATATGTTGAGTTGCCGAGAGTGGTGCTATATTCAAAGATAAATCTGCTCTAAACTTTTATCACCGAGGAAAATTATTTTTTTTCTTTTTTGGTCTTTTTTCTGTGTTGCAGAGTTGATCTTGAGTTTCCTAGGATTGAGGTTCGGTTTCAGAATCTGAAAGTAGATGCCTACGTTCATGTTGGAAGCCGGGCTTTGCCTACAATTCCCAATTTCATATTTAACATGGCAGAGGTAAGCTGGCTACTCATTGTTATACATCAGAAGAGGTATATTAATATAAGATATTGTAAATTTGTTAAAAAATAATATGCAATACGGAATAAATTGTGAAAAGAAGGTTTTATTTCATTGTTGCTCCGTTTCATTTCTACAAATAAAATAGTCCATTGTTGGTTTTTCATTATTTCTTCTTTTCAATATAAGTACATGTACTAGCAAGAATGATTTTGTGAAAACAATATTACTTCCCATTTTGAGTTTCCTTCTCGATAGAAAAAAAACATTAGATTCCTCCCTATGAATGTCTCACACTTTGGACGAGGCCACAGCTCTCCGGGATGATAATTCCTTGCTCTTAAATTTGCTGTTAAACATGAGATTTAGGCACTCTATGCTCAAAGACCCTTTAATGACTATTAAATTAATTTTGCCAGGTCCTACATCTGGTCACAAGGTTTTGATCTAAACATTCTTGGCAAAATATCTCATGTTGCTGAAGGTTTTTCTGGTTTATGTCTGCATTTGCCAGGCTTTCTTAAAGCAGATGAAAATTTTCTCAGGCAGAAGAAAGAAGTTGTCTATATTGGACAACATTAATGGGGTACTTCATCCCTCAAGGTAAGTTTACTACTTAAGACACCTCCTCATCAATTGATATCTGTTCCTCCTAGCCCTCTGATGTATTGGTGTCTCTTGTAGGATGACACTGCTTTTGGGACCCCCAAGCTCTGGGAAGACAACTTTGCTATTGGCTCTAGCTGGACGGCTTGGATCTGATCTCAAGGTGTGTATTTTCACTGTAGGTCTATTTTGAGGAAATTCCAATTCTTTCTCTTTTATTATTTTTTTTCTTGCACTTGATGAAATTGATACAGACTTGGAACCAAAATGAAGAGCACAGAAATCTATGGTAAGAAATAAACGAGGATAGATGCAAAGTCACCCGGGCATATGTTCAGATTAGGAGAAAGTACAGAAATAACCAATGTATTACCAAACATGGCTGGAAGCTAATTTCTTTCTTCTCTTTGCTGCAACCTGCAGCGTGTTCAAATCTCTTTTAATGAGCTTGCTTGGTAATAGCATATTCCAAATTCACCGTGGACCCCTTACTAATGTTTGAGGCTTCGAGCATCCCCCGATTAACCGAACTCAGTCCTGGATAAAGAGGAATGGATGAATGTGGCTGCTATAAGAAAACATTCCTCTTCTTCACCTGCCCCTGTTCCTTCTCAGTTTCCAATGAACTATTAATGGCAGATCAACCCCTTCTAGGAGGCTCTACTCCTACTATAAACATCCCTGTAGATTTAGTCCCAGAATTGTGGAAGATTAAAAGGCAGAACTATGGTTACAAATGTTGCAATGTTACTTGGATCATTGTTGGATTACATAGAAGAAAAATGAAATGTCTTTGCAGCATAAGCTGCTCTTGTAAATATCACTTTTTGATATCAATGCATGCATTATTACCTACCCCCCAAAAAAGGAAAAGCAAATGTCTACATCTCTTTTATGATCCCATTTGTCACTTGTGTCATATTTCTTGTGTTTTGAGCCTGTATGGGTTGGGGGGGGACTAAGTTCTATACTGGTTGGCAAACTTCTAACACATGCTATAATTCATTTGCATGAGTTTGCAGATGTCAGGGAGCATTACCTACAATGGACACAGGTTGAATGAGTTTGTTCCTCAAAGGACGGCAGCCTACGTTAGCCAGCAGGACTCACATGTAGGAGAGTTGACTGTAAGGGAGACTCTTGAGTTTGCCGGGCAATGCCAAGGAGTTGGATTCAAATATGGTAAAGCATGTGAATTAATACAAATTCATTTTGTATTCTATTACTGACAGAGTCTTGCTCCTATAGATATGCTTCTAGAGCTTGCTAGAAGAGAAAAAAATGCTGGAATAAAGCCTGATGAAGATCTTGATTTATTTATGAAGGTAACATGCTATAACCAAGATAGAGGATTTAATTCCCAGGGTTGTTTGTTATTCCATCTTAATCCTAATAAATCTGCTTTCCTTGCAGGGATTAGCCTGGGGGGCCAGAAGACAAGCCTGGTTGTGGAGTTTATATGAAGGTAGTTTTTCTCTCAGATCTAGAAGACAAACTTGCTATTCCATTTTAAGAATTTAGAGTTATTTCATAAAGATAGTTGTTTTATGGTATCACCAATATTTTAATGCAACTTAGCGCATTACTTTCCTTGAGAAAATATTACATGTAGTAGTCTTCACATTTTTCCTTGTATTGAATGAAGAATGAAGATGCTACCTTCACTGAGCATGATTCAGGGGTTGGTTAGAGATGGAATTAATCATGGCTAGGGAACACAACATGGTGAATTTCAGTGAAAGAAGAATATATGAGATCATGACCATGTTCCACTTTCTGAATATTCTTATTCTCTTAATATTGCCAATGTAGTTTTTGTAAGTCTCATAACAACTCTTCATTAAGTTTTTAATGGCTTCTAACTGGTGAATATTTTGCTAGCAAAGATTTTAGGGTTGGATATTTGTGCTGACACCCCAGTGGGGGATGAGATGATTAAGGGATCTCTGGAGGGCAGAAGAAGCGCCTTAGTACAGGTTAATCGGCGAAATCATATATGTCTATTTTCACATTTCCCTATTTGGTGGAGTTCTAAGCATGCAACATGTGTGTGGGTTCAGGTGAATTACTAGTTGGCCCTGCTAGAGTGCTATTCATGGATGGATATCAACGGCCTTGACAGTTCAAAACATACCAGATCATCAAGTATTTAGGCACTCGACTCGTGCACTTGATGGAACAACAGTCATATCTCTATTACAACCAGCTCCTGAAACTTATGAACTTTTGATGACATTATTCTTATATGTGAGGGACAGATTGTATACCAGGGACCTCGTGAAGCTGCTCTAGATTTCTTTGAATCGATGGGCTTCGGTGCCCTGAACGGAAAAATGTTGCTGATTTCCTGCAAGAAGTGAGTATTATCTGTTTTTATTAATTACTTGGCATATATATTGCTATCTGGCATGTTTTCATTTTCCTTAATCTTCTGTTGTTAGGTTACATCTAAGAAGGATCAGCAACAATATTGGTACCTCTGATTGCCAGTACCAGTTTGTTCTGTGGTGAAATTTGCAGAAGCTTTCCGCCATTACTGGGTAGGCAAGAAGTTGTCTGAGGAGTTGGCTGTCCATTTGACAGAAGGTGCAATCACCCTGCAGCCTTGTCAACTTCCACCTATGGCATAAAGAGATCTGAGCTTCTCAAAGTCAATTCTCCTGGCAAATGCTATTGATGAAAAGGAATTCATTCATTATGTCTTTAAATTTATACAGGTACCTTTGTTAATGCATTCTCGGAACCATCTATTTTTAACTACTTTATGATTATATATGGTTAATTCAAAAAATTGCTCAAAAGGGTGCTCTCTACAAATTATGCATTGAAGCCTGAGTCAGTCTGAAGCAAACAATGCCTCATTGAGACATCTGGCCCATCAAATTCATTCTTGAGATAGTTTCCACTAAGTTAAGAAAAATGCTTGAAACTAAGAACTATATGCTATATTGCAGCTCCTGTTTTCAGCTCTGATTATGATGACAGTGTTTTTCCGGACAACAATGCACCATGATACAGTAGACGATGGAATTGTGTATCTGGGAGCACTGTACTTTGCCATGATAATGATTCTATTCAATGGATTTACGGAGGTTGCATTGCTGATCCAGAAACTCCCAGTTCTTTATAAGCATAGGACTTACTTTCTACCCATCCTGGATATATACACTTCCCTCCTGGATCTTGACTATTCCAACTTCTTTCATGGAATCAGCACTGTGGGTGGTAGTTACATTATGTTGTGGGCTATGATCCCCAGATAACAGGTACTAGCCGTCTCTATTTCTTCATGAGTTTTTTTTCTGGAATTTTCTGGCTATCCGAGTTTAGAAATATTTTCTTAATTGCTAATTATGTTTGTTTTCAACAGGTTCTGGTCAGCTTCTATTGTCTTCTTTTTGCACCAGAGGTCATTATCTCTTTTCCGTATCATGCATCCTTGGGCCGGAATATGATAGTAGCAAATACTTTTGGATCTTTCGCGATGTTGATTGTCATGATTTTGGTGGATTTATACTTTCTCGAGGTTAAAGTTAAACTCTGTTTCTTTTTGTCACGTTGATGGGTAATTTGCACAGGCAAGCCCTACATATTAATTTCATTTTAATTGTTACAGAGAGCATCCCGGATTGGTGGATTTGGGGTTACTGGGTTTCTCCTCTTATGTATGCTCAGAATGCTGTCTCAGTTAATGAATTTCTTGGGCATTCGTGGGATAAGGTAATATTAGTTTATGAGCTATTTCCTTGTCTCAAAGTAATGAATGATAGACATGTTATGTTGCTCCTCAGTATGCATCAGGGGATAAGTTACCAGTGGTTTTGTTTATTTGCTAGTTCTAGAGTAATGCAGTAAAGTATCTTTTATTGTATTTTACAATGTTCTTGATTAGATCTTCATCTTCTGCATTTTGTATCTTATTCGTGGTTTCACATTATTCTTAATTTTACTCAATGAACAAGCCTGGTTGATATTTTGTTTGAAGTTTGGAAGAAGATGAATGCCTGGTTTGCCTGTTCTTGCAGATACTCGGAAGCTACAATAACATAAGATTAGGTGAAGCTGTACTCAGAGGCTTTGGTTTATTTCCACAGAAATATTGGTTTTGGATCGGTTTAGGTGCCTTATTTGGTTATACAATATATTCAACATCCTCTTCACCATCTTCTTGACATACCTCAACGTAAGTCCTTCTAAGAGATTCTTGAATGCTAAATTGAGTTCAAAGACAACTTATTGTTTTAAATCCTTGCAGCCTTGGGCAAGCAACAGGCAGTCATGTCTAAAACAGAGCTTCAAGAGAGGCAAGATAAGAAAAAGAGAGGGGAAGATCTTGAACTTGGGCCTGCCTTCCATTCTGGTGAGTTACCAGGAATACATAGTGCCTTTCTCCAACAGTTGCTTTCACATATTTGAGAATTCATTTTGATAGAATGTCAGTTGATCCAATAAATTATTTGGTGAACTGTCTGTTCTACCTGTTTGGCTTTTGTGGCATAGCTGGAATGTTTCATGGTTTGTATTTAATTTCTACTATTTCTTTTGCAGGAGTCAATGAGAAGGAAAGAGGCATGGTTCTTCCTTTTCAGCCACTCACCATGTGCTTCAGTAATATCAATTATTATGTGGATGTACCAGTGGTATAAACATTCTTTCAGCGTCCCTTTGTTATTAATTTGGAGGTTCTTTTTGCACACTTTCTTACATCATGTTGTTTAACAGGAACTCAAGAAGCAAGGCATTCTAGAAGATCGATTGCAGCTATTGGTTAATGTTACTGGAGCTTTTAGACCAGGAATTCTCACTGCACTTGTTGGAGTCAGTGGTGCTGGTAAAACAACCCTCATGGATGTTTTAGCTGGTAGAAAGACGGGTGGGATTATAGAGGGGAGCATTACTATTTCTGGTTATCCTAAAAACCAAGCAACTTTTGCCAGAATCTCTGGTTATTGTGAGCAAACTGATGTCCATTCTCCCTGTATCACTGTTCATGAATCACTTATTTACTCAGCATGGCTCCGGCTACCACCACATGTCGACATGGAGACTCAAAGGGTAAATCTTAATATTATAATTTCAGGTCATCGATGGGTTGTCGAGCTCACTCCAATAAGGGGTGCCCTTTTTGTAGGATTTTGATAGTCTGTTACGATGTATCTGTAGGCTTTTGTGGAGGAAGTGATGGAACTTGTTGAGCTCATTCCATTAAGGGGTGCCCTTGTTGGTCTGCCGGGGATCAATGGGTTGTCCACTGAACAGCGCAAGAGATTGACAATAGCTGTTGAACTTGTTGCCAACCCCTCTATTGTGTTTATGGATGAACCAACATCAGGTTTAGATGCCAGATCTGCTGCCATTGTGATGAGAACAGTAAGGAATATTGTGAACACTGGTCGGACAATAGTGTGCACCATCCATCAGCCAAGCATAGACATTTTTGAGTCTTTTGATGAGGTCATCCTTCTTTTCCTTCCTCGTAGAAAATATATATATATTTCTCTATCATGTGACAATTTTGCATGTATGAGGTATTGCGTGTGATACCAATATCTAGTGATTCGACCCAAGACTCTTTTCTAGTCAGCTATTTGAACATTCCTTCATTCTAAATTATTATTCCTCCTTGTTTCAAATAAATATGGAGCAAGGTCCTTTGGGTTAACTGCAATTTTGAGGCTGTATCCTGTGACCAATGCATGAGAGGCTTTGCAACTGGAGCCTGGAGGGTAGCCTTTAATTAAACAACTTAAGAATATCACATGCATTCCCATTCCGCCTTGTCATATTTAGTTGTTGTGAAGTGATGGTCACTCACTGTGTCCGCCACAATTTACAGCTTTTGTTTATGAAACGTGGAGGAGAGCTCATCTATGCTGGTCCTCTTGGTCGCAACTCTTGCAAGCTTACAGAATTTTTTGAGGCAAGTCTTGTTTCACTTTTATGATAGGTGTATTCTATATGAATATTATACTACTTATGATTATCTCAGAACACCAGCTTTGAGACAAAGGGTCGTCTGAGTTTGTCTAGTGCATCATGTATTTTTTGTCTAGGCTGTCGATGGGGTACCTAAGATCAAGGATGGTTACAACCCTGCAGCATGGATGCTTGAAGTTACTACTCCCATGATGGAGAGTAGACTCCATGTGGACTTTGCAGAACATTACAGAAGATCAAGTCTATTCCAGTATGTTTCCTCTGGACTCATCCTGTAGAACCTTTTGGTCTTTCTGTTGCCTATTTTGTGACGTTTGCTATGTAATTTCAGGCAGAACAAGGAGTTGGTTGAGAGTCTGAGCAAACCAAGCAATGAAACAAAAGAATTAAGCTTTCCTACAAAGTACTCACGGTCATTTTTTTCCCAGTTTCATGCTTGTGTTTGGAAACAGAACTTATCATACTGGAGGAACCCTCAGTATACTGCAGTTCGCTTCTTTTATACTGTTGTGATTTCTTTAATGTTTGGTACCATATGCTGGAAATTTGGCTCTAGAAGGTGATTATATTCTTTCCAGTGTGCTGTCTATATTTTGAAGCCTTTCCTTCTTCACCATCTTTGATCATCATCTCAATTTGCAAACCAATATATACAACTATATAGATATTTTTGATGGATGAGAATAAGTGAAATTTTTTGTCCATAGTAATGTCAAACTGTCAGAACCATTCTTCTTGTGATTTGGGGTGAAGCAGTTGTCAACATCTTGGTAATGCTTGTACAAAATTTTCAGGGATACACAGCAGGATATCTTTAATGCAATGGGATCCATGTATTCAGCTGTTCTATTCCTTGGGATTACAAATGCCACTTCTGTTCAACCTGTGGTTTCCATTGAAAGATTTGTCTCATACAGAGAGAGAGCAGCAGGGATGTATTCAGCACTACCGCTGGCATTTTCTCAGGTCTGATCTACTTCAAATCTTGAATTTCCAGAAATCTTGTTTTGCTTCCTGCTGGTTGACTGTGTTTGTCTTTTGATGGCAGGTTGCCATCGAGTTCCCTTATGTGCTTGTACAGACGCTAATTTATGGGACAATATTCTACTCTTTGGGCTCATTTGAATGGTCTGCCACTAAGTTTATATTGTACCTGTTCTTTATGTATTTCACTATCTTGTACTTCACATTCTTTGGAATGATGACAACTGCTATCACCCCAAACCACAATGTGGCACCAATTATTGCTTCGCCAATCTACACACTCTGGAACCTATTCAGTGGATTCATGATTACTCACTCGGTAAGAAACTAAACGCCAACAATTAGTAAAATATAAAAAGTGTCATTTACAGTGATGAAGATGTGTTTTTCCATGTCAAATCCCTTCTAGAGGGTGCTTCTAATGAAACTTTATTATGATTTTTGCCTTACATCTTTGCAGAGGTTACCAAAGTGGTGGAGATGGTATTACTGGGCAAATCCAGTGGCTTGGAGTCTGTATGGTCTCTTGACCTCTCAATTCGGGGACACTGACAGACCCATAAAGTTGGCTGATGGTTTTCACGAAGTTAGCACAAGAATGTTTCTCGACAGCATTTTGATTCAGGCATGAATTCCTTGGCGTTGTGGGGTCCATGGTTGTCGGTTTCGCCGTGCTCTTCGCTGTGGTGTTTGCGCTGGCGATTAGGTACCTTAAATTCCGAGAAGATAGATGGGAAACTTCTTGATGATAGGATGGGGAAAATTTTGGGTAGCCTAGCTGCGGGCCCTGGATATTCCTAGTTGCTACAGCAAATAATCTCAGGAGAAGCGTCCTCCTGGACCAAAAAAAAAAAAAACAATTTTTGAAAAAACTGTACAGAATCTTTTCGTGCAATGCAGGTTGAAACCTCTCTCTCTCCTCTCTGTACTCAGCTGGCTCACTTAACTGTAAACACTCTCCTATTCTTGCTTTTGCTTGCCTATTCTTGCTTATATTCTTCTCTCATTCTTTCTTTCCTTTTTTCCCTTTTGTTTTTGTTTGTGAGAGAGAAGTGGATTGCTGCTGAAGAATGAGAGAGTAATTTCCATGTTTATGCGATGATAATTTTCATGTTATCTGCGGAGGGTGAAAGTGTTTTTCATGCTTTGGAAGATAAATCTGGCTAAGATGGTAGGTAGATAGTGCTCCAGCTTAATGCTATTGTTCATGTTAAAAAAGATGAATGCTAAAAGCGATCACCACACATAGATGTCATCAAAGATTTAACAGAAGCCAAAAATCTAAGGTTGCGTGCTTTTTCTAGGTAAATTTTTTTTTAAAACTCTCGTAATTTAGTTTTAAATTCAAAATGTGAGATTCTATATCTCAATATCAAGTTTTGAGGTCTTACAATAAGAGCACTACTGTGAAAACACAAATGCGGTTAGGATTTAGGGCTAAAGGTGTCAAAAATATGTCAGAATCAGCCACGAGCTGTGTTTTGAGAAAGAAGCAAGATATTTTGAAGTTCCGAACTTATATTCCATCAAAGAGAAATGCTTAGTTCGAAGAGTACATTGGCATTTCAATATTAAGAAAGCGCTCCCATTAATTTATTTAGGGGTCTATATATTCGGACACATCATTTTATGAGTCTAAATTAGATTTTATAAGTCCAATCTAAATATTGAGTTCAACACAAAATTTTATGAGTCTTCTTGTAATTGACATACAATTATATTCTTGCACTAAATATTTATCTTCGTCAAAAAGACTCATACATATACAAAAAGCCAAGATTGAATGCAATTTTCTTCTTAATAAAAAAAAGAAGAAAAATTAGATATAAGTCCATGTTAGAGAAGGAACCTTATCTGCAGGTCCTGTCAAAAATATTTGCACAAAAATCTCCAACAGTTTTTAAATATATTAGTTTCTAGTCCCTACTTTATTAGGATCTATACTAACAGTTAGAGACTAATATTTTTTATCTTCTGACTCTGGATAATTATTATTTTAAAATCTTTTAACTTTTATTTTAATGTCTTTCAAGTTACATTTTAAATCATATCAACAGCTATTTTAAATCCCACATACTTTAGCTGATTTCCACTTCTTCTTTAAAAGGTTTCTTCATCTACTTTAACTGATTTCTTCTCCTATTTTAACACACTATAACTACTACTTTAACAAATAATATGACTTTAACATACTATAACTACTACTTTAACATATTATAACTACTACTTTAACATATTAGACATTTTAACATATTTTCTCTTCTTTTTAATATTTTTTTTTTTTTAACAGGTTTGCTCTTCTACTTTAACTAGTTTGTTCTTATACTTTAACTGATTCTTCCTTACTTTAAAACCTTCAAACTTAGATTTTAAGTCATACCAACGCTGACTTTAAGTCTCACATACTTTACTCAACATCATACATATTTTAACGACATTGAACTCTTACTTTAACACATTCGAACATTTACTTTAACGTATTCAAACTTAGACTTTAATTTATATTAACAATTACTTTAAATCTCACACACCTTAACCCAACTATCACACATACTATAACAATTCCAAACTCTTACTTTATCGTCTTAGAATATGGGCTTTAAGTTATGTCAACAGTGACTTTAAGTCTCATATATTTTAACTAACCATCACACATACTTAACATTTTTAAAATCTTACTTTAAGACCTTCAAAGTTATAGGGTGTTTGGTTGTAGTTTTTTACCACTTTTTTTCTCTCAAATTTGAAAAAAAAGAAGAGATGCCCATGTAGACATGTTTGGTAAGGTAATCTTCTTTTTTGGGAAGGAAACATGCCCGGTCTAAAACTCTCCGGAAAGAAAAACAAGTCCTCAAATTTTTTTTTAAACACACACATGACAGACTCCTTCCAAGTTCGGGCTCTGTCTTGTACACACGAACTCTCCCACCAGCTCCTTGTACACAGGCACCGCCTTCGGTTGGAACCGACTTATCGCTGTCCTCGACATCCCCTTTGCCTCCCTCTTGACCTCTTGCGTGAACCCGTTCATCGTTGGCGACGTTGCCAGGATGGACGACATCTTGGGCGCGAAGGGGACCCCATTGTGCTGCTTGAAGATGGCCTGGAAGGAGTGGCCAAGATCAGGGTTGACGAACACAGAGTGGTCGCCGAAGGGGACCTGTGCGGAGTCCAGGTCAGCCACAGAGATGGGGTTGGATTCGGTGCCGACGCCGTCGAAGGGGTTGCAATTTTTTAATAAATTCAAGTTTTTATATATGTATTGTGGAACGGTCAGTCTTATGTGTCATAAAGTATAAATCCACCAGTTATGTCAACAGTTATACTTTAAATCATATCAATGTTACTTAAATTCGACATATTTTTAATTTACTGCAATAGTTATGTTTTTAAATTTTAAGTCACGTCATAGTTATATTTTAGATCATATCAATAATTACTTTAAATCTCACATATTTTAACTTATTGTCACACATATATCAACAACTTCGAAATCTTACTTTAATACTTTGGAACTTAGACTTTAAGTGTTGTTAAAATATGACCACAATAGTCATATTTTAACTTACTGTCACACATATCAACAACTTCGAAGTCTTATTTTAACGCCTTAAAATTTAGATTTTTAAGTGTTGTTAAATTATGAACATAATAATCACATATATATATATATATATATATCCGATGGCACAAAAATAGACGGAAAGATAAAACGGGAAAAAGAATAGAAGACATAAACTATCTTTTCAAAGACTGATCGATAAAGTATACTAAAGAAAAGAAAATTTGAGACACTTTTTTTTTACATAGATCAGAAAATAAATCCCGAACCTGTAATTAATTTACCCAAACAAGAATGTTATTTTTTCTAGAGAAATATTGAGTGGATATTTTAATGTGCACTGGCACATCTAATAGGCATGTCTCACTCATCCTTAAGTTTTAAAAAATAAAGATGGAGAAGACATATTAACATCCAAAGGTGTGCAACTCTAATATACGCAAAAGATAAGTATTTTTTTAATCATTGTTAAAAAAAAAAGTACGATTTGTCTATTTCTTTGCTTATAAGCTTGCTTCTGCCCTGAGACCTGTCAGAACCCATTATATCGTCACCAAATAAGGAGAAGTTTTCACATAGAAGGAGCTAAGTGAGCAACAACAACCTGCTCCCACCGGTGATACACATAGCAAAGTGTCTCCGCCGTCGTCCATGTCCGGCAGCCTCCGCCGGGCCCTCGTCTCCGCCTGCGTCATCCCAAGACGCCGAACCTCACTAAACCCTAGCGCCCACCTCCCTCACTTCTCCTCCTCCCCCAATCCATGGCTCTCCAGCAAGGGGAAGCCCCTGCTTCCATGGCCGCCCCCAAATCCCCGCCCCCCCTCCGACGCTACCCCCTACTCAGGCGTCCCCACAACGCCCACGATTGCAGCAGCAACACCACCAGCTGCTGCACTGGAAGCGCTCGACTCCGCCCCCGCCGCCCTCGAGAAGGACGCCGCCGCCATCGTTCGCGTCCTCACGGGACCCTTCTCCGACCCCTCCGACCTCGACGACGCACTCGACGCCACCGGCCTCCACCCCTCCCCTCCCCTCCTCCAGGCTGTCCTCCGCGCCTCCGAGCTCTCACCCACCCCTGCCCTCGCCCTCTTCCGGTGGGCCCGCGCTCGCCCTGGCTTCCGCCCCACGCCGCCCCTCCTGGCCTCCCTTGTCGACCTCCTCGGCAAGTCCAGGTCTTTCGACACCGCCTGGTCCGTCCTCCTTGCCAACGGCTCCGGCGACGACCCCGTTTCCCCCGCCGACGCCTACGCGGCCCTCATCCGCCGCTATGCCCGCGCCGGCATGCCGCAGGCGGCCATACGCACTTACGAGTACATGCGGGACTCCTGTCCCTTGCCTCCGCCGTCGACTTCCCCGGACGATGCTGAGGCGGAGGCCACGGACCCGTTTGATCTTCTCGTCGACGCGCTCTGCAAGGAAGGCCACACGCGGCCGGCGGCGGAGTACTTAAACCAGAGGAAGGCGGAGGAACCCGGCTGGTCCCCCACCGTCCGGTCCTACAACATCCTCCTCAACGGGTGGTTCCGGTCCCGGCAGCTCCGGAAGGCCGAGCAGGTGTGGGGGGAGATGCGCCGGCAGGGGGGCCTCCACCCCACCGTCGTGACCTACGGCACGATGATTGAGGGGCTCTGCCGGATGCGGCGGGTGGACCAGGCGATCGGGCTCCTGGAGGAGATGCGGCCGGCGGGGATCCAGCCCAACGAGATTACCTGCAACCCCATCGTGGACGCCCTCGCAGAGGCCGGGCGCTTCAAGGAGGCGCTCGGCGCGGTGGAGAAGTTCCCCCTGTACGGCATTTCCCCGAACATCTCCACCTACAACTCTCTCGTCAAGGGCTTCTGCAAGAACGGCGACCTGGTGGGCGCCAGCAAGGTGCTCAGGACCATGATCGGCCGAGGCGTCCTCCCCACGCCCACCACGTACAACTACTTCTTCCGGTACTTCGCCAGGACCGGCAAGATCGAGGAGGGCATGACCCTGTACACCAAGATGATCCAGTCCGGATACGCCCCCGACCGCCTCACCTACCAGCTCCTGATCAAGACGCTCTGCGAGGGGAAGCGGCCGGAGCTGGCGGCGCAGGTGATCCGGGAGATGCGCGGGAGGGGCCTCGACGCCGACCTGGCCATGGGCTCCATGCTGGTGCACCTGCTCTGCCGCATGCGGCGGTTCGAGGAGGCGTGCGAGGAGTTGGAAGGGATGGTGAGGAGGGGGATCGCGCCGCAGTACCTGACGAGCCGGATGCTGGTGTGGGAGCTGAGGAAGTCGGGGAGGCCGGGGATGGCGACGAGGGTGGCGGAGCTGATGGGATCGGTGCCGCACTCGGGGAAGCTGCCTGGCACATACAGGGAGGACGGCGGAGCGGGTGAGGCGGCGGGGGAGCGGAAGAAGGTGGTGATGAAGAAGGCAAAGGCGATGGCGGAAGCTCTGAAGAAGGAGAAGACGTCGGAGAAGGGAGCGGCGGAGACGAAGAGCTCGCCGGGGGACGCCGTGGAGGAAGCAAATAACTTGGTCTCCGACATCAAGAGAAGGGTTTATGCGGTTTGAAAGTGTTGATGCTATTATTATTATTATTATTTGTAGGTAAAAAAACTTTCGAGAGTCGAATTGGAACCTTCTGATAATTTGATAGGCTTTTAAGAATTTTTTTTTGGAGATAAATCTATGACATTCTACCATAATAGTTAAATTTGTCGAGCCATTCCTAGTTTAGTTGCGGTTGGTCTATGTGGACTGACTACATGATGGGGTCTTGTGGTAGCTAAATGTACAAAATTTCTAAGCAAATTTTGCACATTATCCGGTTTGACAAGAGGGTACCCTGGTTACCAAGGGTAAAATCTTCTTTCACTTTGACAGGGTAGATTAAGGTAACCAGGGTACCCACCTTAAAACGTGGGTAATCCTGCCCTGCTCAAGAGGTGGGGCAGGAAATCTACCCTTGGCAGGACATCTACCTGGCCAAGCTTTTTTATTGTCAAACTGAGGTAGGTTAAATTTTGGATTAGCCCTAGTTACTTACCCACGGGTAGACTAACCCTCCCATGGGCAGCAAAGGGCGCTCTTATTTGGTTTCATTTCTCCAATGCATACTATGTGGAAGGAGCTTTGTGGGTATCCAAGCTCAGGTTGGATATTATGAGAACCAGGTTAAATGGAAGAGGACTTGACATGCTAGAGAAACACTCTGCTCGGCAGAAAAAATATTGTCCTATCAAGTATGGTTTGGTGCATCATATCGAATTGGTCTGATTTGGACGAATCGATGCGAATCAGGAGAAATTTGATTCATTCGATTCTCATCGAATCGGATCGATTCTCATTCGATTGTCATGCGAATCGGTCTGATTTTGGCGAATCGTGGTGGATTAGAAAAAATTCGATTTGTCTCGATTCCTCGATGCAGTGAATCTTGGTATCAAGTACATCATTGATCGGATGTTAGGCTCCGTACATATTCTTGATACTATGAGTTCCGGACATCCAACTAATGACGGGCCTGGGTCGAAGGTGGAAAACAAGTGTTTATTGACACAAGACATGCGAGGCTTGACACCTAGCTAATGATGTATCTGATCGGACAAAAATATTTCTCGTTGTCTTTATAAGCTGACGCTAAGTTGGCTGATGGAGGGAGGGATCGTCTTGTGGGGCTGTTTAACTTCCAGTTGGGTGACCCCCCGATCGGCCCAGTTTGCTTGCTTTTCCAGTCTGTTAATGGCCCAGTTAGCTTCTCTCTAGAGGAAATTTGATCTACAACTTTGTACAACTGCTCTTTGGAAGCCATAAAGTGGCATATTTAGGACTTGCAGGTGGAATAATCATGAGAAGTAGACAGAACGTTTGGGTCAGTAGAAAAATCTCTTCCTTTTAGGGAACAAATTATGCGGAAGAGCAAGTTATTTAAATAAATATTGAGATAATATTATTCTTCTTTTGAAACAACTTGGTGGCTGTAGTTTAGTGGTGAGAATTCCACGTTGTGGCCGTGGAGACCTGGGCTCGAATCCCAGCAGCCACACAATCCCGTTTTTTTGTTTGAGACATGAACTCTCCTAATCACTTCCTTTTTATGCTTAATGTCCTTGCTAATAAGATCAACAAAAACTTTTTTTTAACATTTCTGTGTTTGTTTGTTCTTCTTACCAGTTGCAAGTTTGGTACTCGTGAAGCGTGCAATCCCCAGTCTCCAACATGCGGGAGTTTCTGTGTTTGTTCTCTAATCAATCGTTCTTAGTTTCTTTAAACGGAGATGTTGAGAGGAACCGTTTTCGCATACTTCATCGTTCGTTTTTAATGCTAATATTTAATATTTATAAAGAAATTTTAGCCCCCAATATAATCACCCGAACATGCATCGATCAAAGACAAAGCTACGTACGTAAGACTTGCTTAATCCCCGCATCCCCAGTCAAACAGCTCTGCTTCATGAGATCCCAGCTGGTCAGGTGATAAGTTATTAAGTTCCCTCTTACTTCCAAGTTTCATACCCATGACTATATGTTTAAATACGAGGAGTCATGTACATCTAGATGATTAAGGTGTATGTCTAATCATATGTATCTAGATGCATTAAGGTGTAGTATAAATATATACATGTCTTCTTCCAAAGTTGGTGCAGACCACATCATCACCAGTGGAGGCTTATTGCGACGTGCCACACACATCGTGTATCAACATACCACTCATTGTTATCGCGGCCGGACATGTAACCTTTTCCGGGCCGATTTGAAAGATATGGTGTACGAATCTACTACAATGGATGTCTTAATCTAATATATAGTTCTCTGATCTGAAAGATATGGTGTACGAATCTACTGTAATGGATGTCTTAATCTAATATATAGTTCTCTCATCAGAGCACACGGCCGAATTCCGCTGCGTGTGATTAGAAGCAAGCTGCCATTAGGCTCCATGACCAGTTTTTTTTGGTCGGAATAGCAGCCAGTGGGACAGGAGGTGATTATGGTACTGTAGATATAATTGAGAGCTAGGTTCAGACAAGGGTCTCTGATGAACAATTATAACCACCAAGACATTAATGGCCCTGCAGTATGATTTGTTAACTGGATGTGATGTACCATGGCAAGTATGATTGTCTCAATATGTATATATTTATATATGTGACGATGGAGGGTTTGAATTAGAAAACACAAGCACTTCGTTTAGGACACAGCACGACATGGGGGGATGAACATGACCCCATGCAGCAGCCGTCACCTAATTTCTGATCTCCATTTCTAGAAAGCTGCAGCAAGTTGCTGAAGGCTACAGCCAAGGTCCCCCTTAGAGGTGAACAACGGGTCGGGTGGGATCGGTCTAAGTTACTCTTATTTTTAGGAAAATCGAATCGATCCAAATTTCTACAGTGAATCGAACCAAATCTATTGATTCGGTTCAAATCGAAATCTTACAAAAAAAAGGATTTTAGAGACGGTCGACCTCCGTGCGGACGGCGCGCCGAAAGATCCCAACCACTACACTACAAATATTTTTGTGTATATATGTATTATTAATTAATTATATATACAGATTCGGTTCATTTCGTTTTCCCAACCTGAACAGACGAGGTAGTTTCTTAAGTTGGCGGTACCCGATCTTTGGCACTTCCAGTGCCAACTATTGCTCTCCCTGGTTTTCGGAAGAGAATCACATGGACAGTGGAAGATCTTTGCTTCCAATGGTAGATAGTGGCACTTCGCCAGCTTCCAGATCCCTATTAATATTGCCCGGTTATGCTGAAAACGATGGGCCTTCACCTTTGCCGGGAGCTGCTAATCATGATGGGCCACCTCTGGGCCCAATCACGGTGGCACCTACTGCTCACGAGGAAACTTGCAACTGTGAGGCAGTTAGCAAACAGAATGGTCTGCATGTAGAGAATGAAGTGCAAGAGGAGGTAAATCTCTCTAGGACGGTTGTTGTTGCGGACCCCTCTTCTGCACAGGTATCTACTCCTATGACATTTGCACAGATGGTGCGTCAGTCACCAGCCACTTTGGTTAAGTCATCTATGGGAGTTAGCTCCAATCCCCCTTCCAGTGGGTCATCTTTTGGCCGTCGTTTCTCACGTCCAACTCGTAAAGGGGTGTAAGGATTTGCTTACCAATTATCTGGGAACGTTCTCCTAGCCCTGTGCGTTCGATAGAACCTATAAATATGCCAGTTCAAGCTCCAACTTTAGATTTGTGGAATTTTTCGTCTGTTGCTAATCTTGCTAAAGTCAAAAATATTTTCATGTCGAATTTTAGATTTGATCAAGAGGTATCTAAAATGGAATCGGATGAAGAAGATATGGAGCGTTGTTCAAGACGACCGGGCTTACGTCCTAGGGCTATTCTTCAGTGTACTCATTCATGGGATAGATCATCTATAGAGTTTTAAATATATTTTGTTCTATTTTGGATCTGTATTAGGTTATGCCTCTGGTTGTCAGATTCTATCTTTATTAATAAATATAAAATTTAGAGTTAAAAAAAAGAACTGAACTGTGAAGTCTGTAAAATTGAACCGAACGGAACCGATCGATTCGATTCGATTTAGACCATACCCCCCATGGTTGCGTTTGTTTATTGTGGAGGATGACGGCCATACTGCTCAATCAGTGTATATATACTGATATATATATATATATATATATATTGAAAAATATTTGATACACATCTTCACAAGAGAATGTGTGCGTGATTAGATATTTATCACATCAATTTAATTGGACATCCAATTACATGACACTATGTATATATATATACACATCACCCCCAAATAATATGTATCAAATATTTCTCATATATATCAAGATTCTAACACGTATGCTATCAGCATTGATAGAATTTGAAGCCCTGATAATACGGCAAATCAAAAGAGAGGGGTGTGAATTAAGTTTACTTAAAAATAAATTTGGACAGCGTCTAATTTTAATTTCACAACTCAAATCTATATAAGATAAGTATAGAATCACAGCACCACAACTTTACACAAAGATAAGATATAAATTAACTAACTAAAATTGTGTGTGCAAATTTCAATTGATCTATGATCTACTTTGGCTAAAGATTAGACTACCTAAGAGTAGCCTAACTATGGACATTTTAACTCTAAAAAATACACATCTTACTTTGGTTGTTATCTTTGAGATGGAGATGGATTAACTTATTTTTTTGGGTCAACTCTCAAGTCTCATCTTTGATTTTACTTTTTTTTTGTAAAAAAAAAATGAAATATATAATAAAATAATATGAAAAAAATTTATAACATTTTTTTAAAAAAATTAAGAAATAAAAAAAGTTATCCTCCTCTACCTCACCTTTTGAGGTGGGGTAGATACCAGGGTAACTTACTTGGGTAACTTTTTCCCCCTCCCAGAGCTTGGGGAGGGGTTTAACAGGGAGTACCCTCTTATCAATTAAGTAGACCTAGAGATGTCAGAAAAGATGTAGAAATAAACTGTGCACAAGAAGGGCAGTAGGAGAGATGGATTAACACTTTACTACACATAGATTTTTAAGTGGTCCAACCTCACCCAAATGAGATCTACATTCATCCTTTCACAATTTCAATATCCTACGGTCAAAGATCAACAACACACACACACATACGGAGTACCCTCTTACCCCACGGATGCGGCAAGCACCTAACATACATATACACACTATGGCCTCACAAGCGCACTATCAATCTCAAGTTTAAAGTATAGATTTGTAAATATATATTTAAAAATAAAAATATGCATAAACTATAAAACTCAAGAATATCAAACCGCCCTTAATGTGGCCATCTAAGTTGATGGATGCCTTCCTTTTACTTCATGTAGTACTCCGGAAAAATTTATTAATTAAAAATTATGGATAAATTGAATTTTATTAATTAATAAATTCAACTAGTTAAAAGGTACACAGTTTATCACATGCGTATAAACCCATATGAAATTCCGTAAAAATAATAATTATATTTTAAATAATATTCTTTAATGACCCATCATTAAATTTGGGCATAGAAAAAATTTTTAGATCAAGTTTAAGAATTATGGACTTATTAGCATAATTAAGGAATAAAGTCGGAAGAACCATTATTATGAGCCAAGTGGATTATAATAAAATTAAACATGTGGGTAGACTTTAAATAAATAGGTTGATAGCCCATTATGATATATGGACCAACAGACAATCTTGGTCCATGAATTAATTCTCTAATAAAAGGATAATTAAAAATTCATTAAGTAAAGTAAGTATATGGATTGTACAATTTAGCTCACACGAGTTATTGGGCCAAGGGTAAGAGCCCAACTGATGAAGGTTAGAAATATTGGCATGAATATTATTTAATCAAATTAAAAATATGAAATTACGAATAAGTGGATAAATAGATTACATAAGGATAAATGGGAATAATTGGAAACTAAATCAATACCATTAAGTTAAATTAGTAATGGGTTTGGTTAATGGACCTAACATGAATTGTTGGGTCCAAATTAGAAGAGCCCATCATTAGATGGGAAGTAATTAGGCTAAATTCATACCTAAAATATGAATAAATAGAAAATGGTAAGATAATGACTATTTTAACTCTTACTTATCTTAAAAGAGTCCACATCCCATCCTAACATATTAGCCGAAATTAGATCTCTTCCCAAGCCAATTAAGTGATAAATGTTAGAAAAGGAGAAGAAAAATGTGTAAATCGGAGTTAATTAATAAATAAATTAATAAGGGTAAGATAAATACTAAAAAAGGTTATAAATGTCCTAAAAAGAAGTCCTAACCTTACCCAAACCCTTTACCAACGAAATTAGCCTATCATCTATCCTATTAGGTGGGATAATGCAAGAAATAAGGGGATAAATAAGAAAAAATTAAGAGTTTGAAGGGAAAGATGAGTTTTAAGAAAGTAGGACTCTTAAACCAAGCCATACGTACACACCCTAATTCGACCCTACCACCCCATAGATCATTGCTGAAGCTCTAGGGGACGAAGAGAGGAGTTGAGGATGAGAGGAACAAGAAGGAAGGAGCTTGGAGCAAGAGGATTTCATCTTCTACCTCTCTTCAAGCCCTATGATTTCTTAAATGCGTGAAAGGTAGGCAATCTCTCAAGCTAAATCTCGTGTAAAAATTACCTAGGAAGACTTCATGATCTCGAGCAAAAGTCCTTGGTTTCGCTCCATTTCGATCTCCCATGAGGGAGAATTAATTCTTTGAATATCTATCAGTTCCATGTACCCGACCCTTCATGTTTACTCTTAAACCTCGAGCATACATGTCCTCATGCCATGAGAAAATTATCTTAAATACTACATCATGTTAGCTTTCAAACGCCGCTGGTTTGCCTATTTTAATCATGTATCCATCTCTAATTAATTCGTTGAACCTTGACTACGCAAGTTAGGTCATCGAAATGTAACTTGATCACAACATGTCTAACCTTGTCTATTTTCAAATGAATCATGCATGTTGATAGATATATGTCTACTTTCGTTTAAAACTAGTTTCGTGATTTTTGGAGCACCGTGCGATTTTATACTGAATTTAGAATGACCCTGTGTCAAGAAGGGTCTACCCAGAGAAAAAGGAAAAAAGGCCGAACATCCCTGATATCGCGGCGGCGCGACCTGCCGCGATACCGGGAGGTCGCGGCCGACGAAGGCGACGCGTTCAGAAACGCGACAGCCTGTGCCGTCGTGATTCCAGCGCAAACCTTTGTCGGCCTGGTCCGGCGACCGCGACAGGAATCGCGTCCGTGGACCCCCGCCGCGATTTAAGCTTTTCTGCCAGAACTTAAAATTGCGCTTATATCCTGCTTTATTTGCCATATAACCCTTATACAAGTTAAACCATGTCCTGTTAAGCATAATAATTGACCTGAATATTTTTATTTAATAATATTTAAATAATTCTTGTTAATTAAAAGCCGTGAGCACGACCTGTCATATCCTCATGATCTCTCTACACTTGCACACACATATCATCGACTTTGCCATTTGACCTATTAAATTACTCAATAATGTATCTGGTAATTAAGTGAAATTATTACCTAATTTCCTTATTGTTTAAATGACGCTTGTTCTCATTTTATTCGCGTGATTCGTACAGTTATCGCGTCCTCTGTCTTCGAGCACTCGAGGCAAGACGGACAATGTTCGTTACACACTTTCTCTTGACTTGGACCACCTCTCCATCGGAAATACTTCGACTGGGCCAGGGACTCCTTGTCAAGGCCTCGTAAGTCTTTTGGCTTTGGCGCACGTCCATTGCCGACGAGCTGGTTGTACCTTTAAATCCCGTTACATTTTAGGGATCAGTACGATCCAAAGGCCCCTTAGTGAGATCTCTCTTATCTTGTGATCAAGTCGGACCATCTGGTCGTGTACACAGCACGGCTAGTGGGGCGGATTGTGACTTCTACCAGAATGCCGGCACACGACCTGGTGCTGTGCAACCGTTACTATCGTGGTTTATCGTTGTTTAAGATTATACCCCTATCTCATCTATTATCCTTGTACTCTCATCTGTTCACGTTCACTCTACATTCTCGTCTATTCATCTAATACTCTCTTGAGACTCTTGAGCTGTTGTGGCTCCCATGCTTGTACTATACATGACTGTCTAGGCTATAATATGGGTCCGGTGACCCTACTGACTTGAATGCATACTGTGCAGGGCACGAAGAGTGTCCGGGGGCTCCAATCTAGTCATGTGGGCAAAGAGCCACCCGAAAATACCTGCAGGGGCTATTGACGGTGTTCTGCATTGCACCGGTTCTGACTATACTATTTTGTCTAGACATCTAACTGTTATACAGTAGTCTGAGGAGTTCAGACATACTGTACTATCGTGAAACTACTACTGTCCCAAAATGACTATGTCATACTCGACTAGTGCACCGTGGTGCAACCATACACGTTATCTCATTACATGTTATCTCTTTACACGCTATCCTCTTTACATGCAATCTCGTTACACGCTATCTTGATATACAAGCTATCTCGTTACACGCCACTTTGATACAAGCTATCCTATTACATGTCATTTCGATACACGCTATCTGTTATACACTATCTTGTTACACGCTATCTCGTTATGTTGTCATCCTAATTTTGCAATACTCTTGAGAAATGTATTATCGTTCACTTGTTATCTTATACTATTACTCTCTTGATTATACATGATCGTTCTCTCTAGTTAACCTGCGTTACAAGACATTAATCACTTAAAGCATGCTTGTTTACACGAGATATTAAGTCCTACTGAGAGTTATCGCTCCCCTTCGTTATTTGTTATTATGTTTTAGGTAAGTTAGTGATGACCTTACACACAACAACGAGATTGGACTGGAGTGATGAGCGTCCTGAAGTCATAGCGATAGAATGTCCTAGTACCTTAGAGTCTAGTTAGATATTTGCTTTAGATTTCTTTTCCCATGTAATAAAGTCATTGAACTCTATGTTTGGCTCTGATTAGTGGTTGTAATAGTTTAGATGAATTATCAATAAAATGATGAGTTTTATTAATAATATGTTCATAGTTGCTCTGATATTTGCAAATGTATGCGCAATTCATTACCATACTCGTTGTTCATGCCTCCCCGATTTATTCCGCTACTAAATTGGCGAGGCATGACACTTCAGCTCTTTGTCTTTAAAACTCTTGATGTAGCACAACTCCCACAAATAGATGACCATTCAAACTTCACAAAACTCCATCATTTTCATTGCTACAACTCCTTAAGTTCACCCAACATCATCTTTTTACTCGTGATGGTCATTTCAAGCATTCATCTGTACAATAACAGGAAGAGAAAATTATAAAAATTAAGGGCATACACAGAGCACGAGAATAAATATGGTGGAGAGGGAAATAAGAAAAAGAATCCTTCAAGAGCAACCCAAGAACATTCCTCTCTCACCCCCCAATTCATAAAAGAAAGCGTATATATAGGGGAGTTACTTTTAGGGTGAGAAATCAACACCCCCCATGTTAAAGCATAATTAACAAAAAGATAAAGACGGCCGGAAATGGTCAACTACAGCCATGAGCGGTCGACCTCTTCACTTGAAATAAAGTAGTTCTAAAAAAAAAAAAAAAGATTTAGTGCACTTTCATATTGCACTTAAGTACAATATATATGACTTGACACTAAATCCATGTGGCACCTAATAATTGGGTTGTCATTTATCACTTCCCATGTAAGTGGTGCCACATGAATTTAATACCTAGTCATTTTACACTTAAGTGTAATAAAAAAGTACACTAAATCTTTCTCTTTCCAGTGGGGTTACCTGATCAAGAGGGTCGATCGCTTTGCACAGGGTTGCCAAGAATCTACTTGATGTGAAAAACGGATAAAACCCATGTTCACTTTGTATGTGCTTTGCACCTCCTTTAAAAACTTTGCACTCGATTTATAAACTTCAAATGAATCAGTGAACAACGTATCAAAATTGTGTCAAATGAAAATATATATGTAACATTTAAATTCAATTTATTTACACTTATTGGAAGTTAAATGTAAGGTTATTAAAACCTATTTTACCATCATTAAAATTAATCAACACCCGTAAACAACAAATTTTACTTCACCAATGTAGTACTGAAAGAGATCTCCGCTAGTCTTTCTGGATATATATATATATATATGTATAGATGTTTGCGGGACGACGCAAGCGATCCGGCAATCGATCGAAAAGAAGATTGCGACGGGATCGCCATTCCCGAAAGCTCGATCATATGTTGCGTGCATTCGATCGTGTAATCTCCTTTTGTCGGTGGATACCTAATTAAGGAGGTCCCCACCCACTTCCCTCGGTGGAACACGCTCGATCGCAAAGGGCAAACCACACTACTTAACAAGGATCCCCCAATTATGTCGACGGCGACCTGATCAGAGGTGGCCGGAAAGTGCTGCACAAGTTGGGGGCGCGCGCGCGGCCATAAGGAAGGCTGCAATGGGCTAGCTAGCTTCCTTTCTCGATCTGCAATAATAACCCCTCCCCGTAGCGTACGCCATGGGGAAGACAAAGAGCCAAGTGAGCGAGGTTGGCTGTTCCTCCCCGGCCTATGGCCTGCAAGGGGTGGAGCTTTCGTGCACCAAGATTTCCCGGTCTCGATCCCTGCAGGTGCACAATATATATAGATAGATTATATTCATCAAATTAATTAGCTAATAATATAATGCATGAGTCAGTGCTCAGTTTTTGATCTAATTTTGAGAGAAATATTTACTTCGATCCCGTAAAGTGGATAGTAAATATATATTACTCAATTTTTGATCTAATTAGTTGGTTGTCGGATCTCATGATGTTTCGTTAGTGTGTGAAATTTATAAATTATCTAATCAATAAGTCGGAGGTCGAATAATTTCTCAAATTTTGAAGTAGTATTCATATATACTATATATTAATAATTTTCCAACTCGAGTGCGCTGGCTGTCTATTAAATTAAGGTATACGTAGGACTCGGGGTGCCGTACGAGACAGTACTTGAAAAGATTACCATCTACGTACGTACCATGCATGGCTTTGATCTCTTCTGTG
Organism: Colocasia esculenta; assembly: GCA_014218235.1. Taxonomy (NCBI): domain Eukaryota; kingdom Viridiplantae; phylum Streptophyta; class Magnoliopsida; order Alismatales; family Araceae; genus Colocasia; species Colocasia esculenta. The sequence goes on from JACBKR010000236.1 coordinate 26,202, forward strand.
TACATCCATGCATGGAATTGGGCTGGCTCGAGCTTAAGTCACACCGGCAGGTACTGACCAATTAAGTTCTTAATTTTGGTCTCACTGTTGCGGTGTTTATGCATGCATGCTCACTGTTGCTTGCTACTTTGTGTCTAAAACAAGCCGTAGTAGGGATAATATTTGATGAGGTCAGGGACGGGGTCCCAGCTCAGTTTTGGGTCCTGTTGGGATGCTCAAATAATAATAATAATAATAATAATCCGTAATCATCTTTAATCATAATTAGCGAGCTTGTTATTTTATACCCACATGATTAAACAAGTTAAATTATATATTATGTGCATGCCACGAGTGTGGTAGGCAACTCTCACATGTTGAACCCTGACTTAACAAAACATGCATACATATCCTCAAATTAACTACGTAGCGGCAGGAAGAATACTGAATCCACAGTTCTCGTCGCTTTGTGGGTCTGAGCTGCTCACCGTCTCGGCCGGGTAGTATATATACTTGGCTTTAATCCCATAATAATGCATGATGAGTTCACAAATCTTTTGCATTAAACTAGTTCTAATTAATCATGATTTATGGTGGTCCTATAAGCTGCACAGTCTTCCGGTCTGTTATGTTAGGATATATTCTATATATCAGATGATTCTAAAATGGGCCATTCCTTATATATGTGGTGCACGTATGTACTATCTATCCTCTCAGGATTCCTCAGGAAAATGATTAGAATAATGTGGTTAAATTGGGTTAGATCAGAGTAAAACCTAGATAATCCGGATTAACCCAACTCATCTAGCTTCAAGATAGAATATTAGAGTTAACTCCAAGATTTTTGAGCCTTTTGCCCCCATCCGTACGTGCCCATCCCCTTCAAACCCCCCTCGAACCTCTCTTTTCAACCCCTTCTCCTTCCTTAATTAATACCCCACAACCATCTGTACCCATCAAACAATAACCCTAAAGTACTACAAATTTGAATTTTATTATTGTTTTAAAATAATTTTGATGCTTAATTAGTAACCATATTCTTATAATTAATCATTACTAATTATGTTCTTAATAAACCATTAATATCAATGCAACGTACGTATATAGTTACAGCAGGCGTATGTAACATGTAACTCCATCACATTTTGGATTACAAATGTACAATATAATGTCAATATGCATTTAACAAACTCTTATCATTTAATTAATGAACATAATTTGACCTATGTGAATAATTACCTTAACAACATATTTTGGTTAACTTAACAAGGAAATGTACGTAGAACATGTTAATAGGGTCATATTAATTTGTTCTTCACGTTACATTAGAGAATATTAAGAAAAGAGATAGAGAGTATATATATGACAAGAAGAGAGCCGTGCATGGCGCAGCGGTCTCCCCCTCTGCCAAATTGAGATGGGGGGACGGGAGCGCGCCCTCTCCTCATAATTCTACTCCCCAACCAATTTATTCATAAAAAAAAGGAGTATATGACAAGAATTTTTCAGATATTGCGAAAGATAGATATGAAAGAGTTAACTTTCACTTTCTACTAATGTACAAAATTAAAAGAAAATGGGTTGACCTAGCTAGCTAGTTTACACCAAGAAGTTAACTCTATTTTTAACAAAGTAAAGTGTCATTTAATCCAAAATAAAATTACCTCTGGAGTTGAGTCAAGTTAATTCCAATTATTTTTTAAAGTGGCTATCGATCAATGTGTAGGTTTTGACGGTGACATACACACAATATAAAAGTAATTAAGTCTCGTTCTTTCGATTTCAAATATCACGTCATCTCGTTAAAACTCTCACGAAACCGTATTTATATGGGGACAATATTTGTGGTGTTTTTTTTGGTGAGGATATATTAAATTGTATCACATGTCGGATGATTTTTAAAATGAAAAAAATTTAGTACACTTATAAATATAATATCAGAACCCGTAGCAGAGACGACGCCGGCCGTCTTATAAATTTTCTTCACGCGAGACTGCAATAATCTTAGAATTTATATATGCAAGTCCAGAGAGATCGTCCCCAGGACGTATATAATAAGAGTGTTCAGATCAATCATGCAAAAGTTGTAAGCTGCAGGGGGGGGGAAGGAGTGCAAGCAAATTAAACTTGCCGTCTCCTTCCCTCCATCTATTCATCTTTATATATACGAGTCTAGATCTTTTAATACATCGAAAGATCAGACTCTTATCAATATTAGAATAGTTTAGAATGAGACCGCTTAATTATATTTTAGGAAAAATTAAAATTAAAATGTGAATTTTTTTTGAAAATTTTTTCATAAAATATTCTCAAATATCTGATATTGGAGTTAAATCCTTCCATGGTACTGAAAAAAAAATTTCGAACTCATCTCTGTACATGAATGTGGTGGCGGTAATTGGCTGTGTCAGCGTGGACGAACGAACGAGGGACCTATATCCTAAGGGTTGCGGGCCCCTCCGAATCTTGTATCTACGAATAGGCGACAAGCAACATATTCTCTCATGATGATCTATCTAATCTAGAAACACCAAAAAATTGTGCATGCATAGTTTAAGCAACATTTGGGAACGGTTTTGAAAAAATTTGAAATAATTTTTTTTTGACAAGTATCCAAACAACTCACCCTCCGCCTCGGCTGAGGAGCCTTGCAAAATTGAGAGAAAGAGAGAGATAGACAAATAAATTTGTGTGTGAAAAGATGGATCTAATACTGTTTTTAAAAGATTTTGAAAAAGATGGAGAGAGAAAGACACAGGGTAGTTTTGTGGAGAAAATTTCTGTTATTTTTTATATATTGCACATCTCGTCGTCCACACCACAAAAGATGCAACGTCACCTTCGACCGAACAAATTTTTATTTTTTTTACTTTTTTACTTTTTTTTTAACTTTCTTGCCAAAAATCTAACCCGGCCATCAAGTGTGCCACTCTCCAGATTTAGGAACTAAGACCTTTGCCGACTCTGTGTCGGCCAGGGATTGGGACACAATTTAGCTCAGCCAAATCACTTACTTGGGCCTTCGAGACTGAAATGTGTATGTTTGCTGGACTCTATTAATTTGCTATCGTTGGAACTTAGAATATGAGAGGAGACAGGCATCAACGCCACACAATAAAATGTACTCAAGACGTAAAATATATATTCTTAAACTTTTAATGCATCCAATGAATTATTAAACTCACTCTCGGGTCCTACTAACGAACTCCCATCGGTTATATTTTCCTAAAAATAAAATTTCACATGATAAGTAACAACAACTAATGATGCGTAAGGGTATATATATGAGTCGAATCTATGAATCTAAAGTATTGTTTGGTAATATTTTTAAGAATTTCACTTTTTTTGAAATCTTAAATCTCTTAAAAAACTTTCATACACTAGTTTTTAAAGTTGAAAATCTAACACATCATCATTATTTTTTTCTCTCTCTATCTCTCTCTATCTCTCTTAAAATTTATTTTTACATAATCTAAATTTATTTTATTTATTGATATTAGAGGGAGAAAAATTAGATTTTCAATCATCGAATGATTGAAATCTACACTTCAAAAACATTACCAAACATGTCTAATTCAGATTCGACCGCCATCAAGAGTACGTCGCAGCCTCAACAATCCACATTTCTCTCTCTCTCTCTCTCCTAATTGATGGTGGATCGTTTGATCGTTCATTTGATTGGTCCGACGATTAGAGTCTACACATCAATAATATGTAGATCTTGTCTAACCAATCAAATAGACGACGAAGTAATCCACCCAAGTACTTCGACTCAATCTCCGAGTAAAATGTCTTTCTCAAAACTTTATTATAACTACTATTTCATTTCAAATATATTTAAGTAGGATTTGTAGATGTGATGTCTATTCCAACTAAATTTATGTGTCTAAAATAGAAAATAACTATCTATCCCTCAAAACGAATGGACCATCACTATTTAGGCTCGGCAGTTGAGGAGGCAACAGCCTTCACAAATCGGAGAACGACAAATAACCCCAGCTCCTCCTCTCCTTCAACATGCCCACCCCCCTCTTTTGTTCTTGTAATAACCATTTCCCATATTCTTCTTTGAGAGAAAGTAGGTGTTTATTGCAAGGTTATTAAAGCTGACATAGATTGCAATAAAATAAATTGATTGGTTGAGGTGGCCATCATAAGAGAGCCTTCTCTCCCTTTTCAACATCATCGCCAATAAGATCAATTTTCTTATAATTTACATCAACTTTATTATAAGAATGGTCTTATAATAAGTATATATTTCCCATAATCATACGTATGTGAGGATGGTGTTGTCGCTTAAATATAATAACATCCAGTTCAAATTATCCTACATGTTTCTTTGTTCAATTTCTTTCAAAATTGGGAAAAGAGGGGGTGACAAAAAATTATATTATAAATTTGTGATAAGATAGATAAATAAAAGAGAACCAAGGGAACATCCTAAAAATGAGTGAACAAATGGGAGACTCCAAGATTGGACCTTTTGCTTTACGTGGGTGCCTTCTTCAACTTTCCCCTTTCTCTCTCTTGGAGTAGAGAGAGAGAGAGCGCTGCTCTCTGAAACCCAACCTTCTCTCTACGCTCTCCTTCTCTCTCTGCATTCTCTCGTTCTCTCTCTAAACGCCTCAGCAGATATACACACGCGCAGAGGCACCCACCATATACGCAAGCACGTCTCTGTCTGCTTTTATCTTTCTGGGAAGTTGAGCTCTTCTGCTCTGCTCTGCTCTGCTCGCAGGAGCAGCAGCAGCCACCACCACCAGCGGGGGTGGTACGGTCGAACAGCGGTGCCACAGGAGTCGGGGGCACGCATGAGGAAGAGGGAGCGCTGTTCGTAAAAGGAGGGGGGGGGGGGGGCGGGCCGGCGGGGGTGGAGGTCGAGGAGAATGGCCGTTGTAATCATGGGGAGTGCCAACGATAAGAACGGTGCTGACCCCGTCTTCCACGACTTCCTCGGTATGAGCTGCGGGGAGGCGCCTCCCGCTGTCTGGGCCAGGGTTCGCGCTGGCGGCCGGGCCGTCGAGGTGCCTGAGGCGTCGGTCTCGGTTTCCGCGTCGGCTGCCTCCGCCGGGGCATCCTCCGGCGGGCAGGGCCTCGTTTCGGGGGGCTCTGATCTCGCTTCTGGTCGGCGCTGTTTCTCTCTTCCCACTCTTAGTTTCCTTTCTAAATGGGCAATTTCTATTTGCTCCCTCGGCGGGGTTTGGGTTTTTCCAAGTTGCTTACTTGCTTCCCCCATTTCAATTTCTAGAGCACGGCTGTTGTTTGTTTTGCAAAATTGTTACTTCATGATCTCTGTGATCCCTTCTCTGATGTTGAATGAATGCGGATTCATGAAGTGCTTCTTCTTTTTCTGTTTTTTTTTTCTTCCGTCCTACAATGTTACGTTTAGCTACCCAGTTTCTTCCCCTCTCCCATTTGTAAGTCCAGCCTGTTCTTGTATGTTTTTCTTTTCATATTATAAATATAAAGATGATATTTATCACCCTTTGTACCACACCTTTTGCCAATCTCATCTCTTGTACATATTTTTGGAAATTTTTGTGCCGCATCAATCGATCTGGGGGTCCACGGATCTTCTATTTAATCTTCAGTAGATGTGGGAGCTCTATTTTGTAAGACTGGCTGAGTTTGTTGGTATTTGAATACTTAGAACATGCGGAGGACGTTTCACTTCTGACTACCGTCATCTATTTCGGACCACGTTTCCTCTCAAAGCCAAAATTTTCATGTGCATACGCTTCCTATGGATAAAATATGTTTTTTTAGCAATTGCTGTTTGGTGAACAATTGCTTCTTCATTATATTTCTGCTCTCTTTCCTTTTAGGTAAATTACTACAGATGGACATTTTAACTCGAAGCTTGTGAGATTAGTAGGACCAAGATAGAATGGATAAGTTTTAGTTTTATTGGTAAAGCAAAAGGAAATGGGTCAGTTAGACTATCCTGAGCTGCCATAAGAATACAACCACCGTAATAAAATGGATAGCAATTGATGGAGCACTAGTTATTGTAATATGCCGTCACATTAAAGTTGATGATCTATGAAATGACAATAAAACTTACTACATTTTATGGAGTAGAGTGTTTGGCTACTTAGAGAAATCATCTTGACTGGCTGCTAAGAGAAGCCACGTTGGCAAGAATGGAAGCAGCTGAAATAAGAATGCTTGATGCGTAGGAACACAGGAAGGTATTGTACGTCCAGTGTTGCCTAGAGCTTGCAGATCTATTAAACTGTGATTTTCCTGGATTTATCTTCACTCCCCTAATTCCTTTATGTGATGGACTTGCTAGGCAGGTCATTTTTCAATATGGTTAAATTGTTTTCTCGTTTGAGCAAAATTGAGTTCCGTTGTTTACAGCATGCTGTTGCCACTGGGTTATCCTAATATCATTATCCAGCCTGACAAATGCTCATTTAGTCTCTCTGTTTAGATTCACATGTTGAAACCCTTCCAATTAGTAATTACACCCTGGGAATGTTTATCAGGGCCTGAGGTAAATAACCAGTTACTAGGAAGGAAAAGAAGCAATTCAGATTCAGCTTTCATGGGGGGTTTGTTGAGAGAAAGAGGACTTTCAATGGCTTGGGATTCCCCTGAGAGCTCACGTATGTTGAAGGTATTGTGTAACTTCGATTATCATTTTGATTCAAACTTCATTTTTCTTATGTTTTGTTCCTATCTTAATGCAACTTTGATAAATTTTACAGATGCCCCCAAAGGAAGTCATGAGTGAACGACATGGAAGACCACATGATGATATTGTGTTCACTACACAGTCCTCACCAAGGCCAGCTTCTCTTGCAGTACATCCACATGTTACTGGTAGACCGGATTTTGTTACTTCCAGATGGGAGCAAACCACACCTTTAAGCTCTGGCTCGATGTTGCACTACACTTCACGCTTTGGCCAGAGTGCAATGCAGGTGGATAAGCCGTCTCCATGTTCATACAAGGAATCTAGCACCGCAATCCCTCTTGTTTCACAGGCTGCTGCAGATGAAGGCTCCAGAACAGGCATTAAAGGTGCTGGAATACTGAATGTCATTACCTCTGGTGGTGGTTCTGGTGAGAGAAAAACTGCAGGGACGTTGCCTTGTAATACTAGAATGACAGCCATTCCTCAGATTACTGAGCCTGAATCTTCTAACATGCTAAGGTGAGACATATGTTCTACCTCACCTTAATTATGGCAATCATCACTGATGTTAAAGGTAGCTCTTCGCACCAAGTTAGCTCATATTTGGGCATTCTATGTATTCCTTAATTTTTCAGTCGTCATGGCATATCCACCACTAGTCGGCAGATGACCATATTTTATGCTGGCCAAGCACATGTTTTTGATGATGTTCACCCAAATAAGGTTAGTTTATAATTTTCCGTTTGCATCATTTGTTAGGCCTACTTCAAGGTAAAGGCAATATGCTAAATCTTGTAGACTAGTGTTTAAATTTCTATTCCCTTATTTTTTTTTCCTGCTACTCATTGTCTAATATTTTCCTCGGCCTTCCTGAGTGTTTCCTCTTTGTGAGGCAACACACCATTTTTGATGTGCCTTGTCTGAACTACTGCAGCCGAAAACCTTTGGAAGTTCTGTATTTTTGGTAGCATCTCTGATGCGGGAGCATGTTGGGCCTCCATTGGGATTTGGGGCCGCCCACATGTTTTTTGGATTTTTAGTGCCTTATAGGCCAAACAGCACAAAAACTTTATTTGGGCCCATTAGTAGCTAGGGTTATTTGGAGTCCTTTATATATATAGATTATATATATTATATATATATATTCTGCATTTTCTATTTGGTCTTTAGTTGGTACGTGGGCCTTAAGTAGTTTTGGGCCCGCTATGGAGGTCTTTAGAGTTACCCTCTATAAGGGGATATTAGGGTTTCTCAAATCATGAAAAAAAATGGAATATAAAATTTAAGGAAAATATCAAGGGTCCTTGGGGGGCCTCTCTCTCTCTCTCTCTCTCTCTCTCTCTCTCTCTCTCTCTCTACTCTCTCTCTCTCTCTCTCTCCCCCTTGGTTTCCCTGTGTGAGGGAGACCCACCTGAGCAAGGCTGAGGGTGGGAGACCCTCTAATTGTTGGATGTTGCTGCCGACCCACCTGTGCCACCACGGCCCTGATCCAGCCACGTCACCGCAGCGCTGATCCGCCGGACATTGCTCGCTCCACCTGTGTCACCACCACCCCACTGCCTCCTTCCTCTCTCCCCATTCTGCAGCCGTCCTCCCTACGAGGGGCAGGTCAATGGGCATTGCTGTCAAGACCCTCCACCACTCCCGTTGCTGCCACAATCTCACCACCGCTGCAGCACCACTGCCAAGAAGCCCCTCTTCCCCTCCTTCCTCTGACCTCCCTCTCTCGTTGGAGCACTCTCTCCCTTCACCATATCTCCCTCACCCATATCAAAACTCGGAGTCGAGTTTTCTCAAACCTAGGGGTATGATGTGGGAACATGTTGGGCCCCCCTTGGGTACTTGGGCCCAAATGATTTTCGGGTTTTTAGTGTCTTTTGGGCCAGACATGTATGAAAAGCTTATTTTGGCCCATTAGTAGCTAGGGTTATTTGGAGTCTTTTTTATATTTTCTGATGCATTTTTATATGGGTCTTTCGTTGGTACGTGAGCCTTAAGTAGTTGGGCCCACTATGGATGCCTTTAGAGTTACCCTCTATAAAGGGGATGCATTAGGGTTTCTCAAATGAAGAAAAAATGGAATAGAAAATTTAAGGAAAATGTGAAGGGTCCTTAAGGGTGCCACCTCTCTCTCTATCTCTTCTCTTTTGGGTTCCTTGTGAGAGGGGGACCCAACCTGAGTAGGGCTGAGGGTGGGAGGCCCTCTGAGTGGGCCTTAAGTACTTGGTCTCACTATGGATGCCTTTAGAGTTACCTTCTATAAAGGGGATGTATCAGGATTTCTCAAATCATGAAAAATGGAATAGAAACTTTAAGAAAAATGTGAAGGGTCCTTGGGGGTGCCACTTCTCTCTCCCCTCTCTCCCTATCTTTTCTCTATTGGGTTCCTTGTGAGAGGGAGAACCAACCTGATCAGGGCTGAGGGTGGGAGGCCCTCTGCCCATTGGACATCATCGCCGTCCCGCCCTCGCTGCTGCAACCCCACTCCACCTGCACCACCGCGTTTCTGCTCCACCCACACCGCCGCACCCTTGCTCCGCATGCGCCACTGCAGCTCTGCTTTGCCGGACATCCCGCTCCACCTGTGTCACCTCCGCTGCACCACCTCCTTCCTCTCTACACTTGCTCTGACCGTCCTCCCTGCAGGGGGGAGGTCGACAGGCACTGCTGCTGAGACTCTGACCCTCTGCTCCACTGCTGCTGCCACCATGCCACCTCTGTGAAGTCCCTCTTCCCCTCATCCTATGACCTCTCTCACTCTTGTTATATCTCTCTCTCCCTCACCAGATCTCCCTATCCTATATCTCCCTCCCATTGGATCTCTCTCATCCTCTCACCCATCAGTTTTTGTTTATGTTTTTTCCCTCTCTATCTTGTCTTCCTTGCCACTGCAGCCATTATTTTGGCACCGTAGAAGGTCAGCCTTGCATCAGTGGCCAGCCTACCAGCACAGTGGCCAGCCTTGCATCAGCTCCACTTAGGCCCTGTTGCAGCCACCTGGGGGTTGTCCTTTGAGCACCCTGCCTCCAGCGTGGTCACCGCCCAGTCATATGCGGGCTGGGATATCTGGGCCCACCTGGCCAGGGCTTGCATCACCTCAGGACCCCACTGGCTAGTTGGGTGGTCCAGTACCGACTCTGCCTCGATTCCCCCTGGCCTAGTCACCTTCCAGCAGGCCAGTCGGCCCATTTCAGAGCCTGGAGTGGGCCGAACCTCAAGCCTGCCCAATTATCGGCCCACTCAGCATTGTTGTCCTGCATCAATCTCTAGCAGCAGTCCGGCTGTATGCCATAGTTTCTAGCAGATGAAAGGAGAATGAAGTGGAAGAGAATGGAATTAGAGAAGACTTCCGATTGTAAACATTTTAATGGGGATAATAATACATTAAGATGTTGCAAACAAAATGTAATTGTTCTGAGATCCTCAAGGATTTAGATTATTAGATCAGCATCAACATCAAAAGCCTAATCCCGTCTGTGTGAGTCACACTTAACATTGGAAGTGTTCAGAAAGCCACTTGCTGGCAGATTTGAAGCTTGATATATCCTCTTCATTTTACAATATGTAGATGTCGATTTTAAATTTTGCATGGAATGGAGATAATGAGCTTGTATCTTTTGATTTCTCATATCTTCATTAAGTGAGTTGGATTTGGATGTTGTTTGAAGGTGTAGTTTTGAGGTGGTTGTTTTAGGGTGAGGAATTTCTCTTCTGCCACGAGTATACTACCTCTATTCATTTCTAATAAATTGGTGATGCGATTCATAATAAGTTATCTTTTGCACATGAATATCGCTCTGAGCACTTGTGAAGTGTAAACTCATCCCACCATCACCATCCCTAACACATCTCTGTACAAGCAATTAGTCAAGGTACATGAGTTAGAATCCCCTTCTTAATTGTTGGACACAGAAGGATGCTGCATATTGTCCTACTGGAAAATGCATTCACCTGATTCATCTCTAGGACTAGTGGACAACTATCAGCCAATTGACGAACAAAGTGTGAAAAGCAAGGAAAGTAATAAAAGTAAATGTTGTGGATTTTTTTTTTAAGTGGTTAGTACCACAATTGTATTAAGGAAAATAATATACAAGTATAGGTAGTGTACTCCCAAAAAAACATCTCCCACACTTACACAATTAAGAACCACACTAAGGTCGTGTGGGAATATCTAATCCCTCAACAAAACCAAAAGAGAGGAAGTAGAGGAATCCACAATACAGATTGTGATCGCCCATTCCTTAACTTCAACACAAATAGCATAAGAAACAACCGCCCTATCTCTAGATATCCTTCTCAAGATTCTACTACTCCTTCCCCCCCATAGCATCCACAGAGTGACATGAAGGATGAGCCACCATATAGCCCTATCTGTTCTGAGAATCCACCGTCTCTCCCAATGCAAAAAGAAACTAGTGTACATTCCCGTGCTGACTGATGTCGACCCAAGTCTTCCTTCCCACCTTCCTCCACCCCTCGAGTAGGAGCATCCTGTAAATAGGTGGTCAAGGGTCTCGTCCTCCTCCCCACAAAACATACAAATGGGCTGAATATTTAGAATGAAGCGATGCAGCCTGTCCCTGGTGGGAAGTCTCCCATGTGAGATCCTCCAAATCAAAATATTCACCTTCAACAAGTTTCTAGGGCTACACACCTGATGTCGAAATCAATGCCGAAGACCTCCATCTACAATGTCTCTATATACTGATCTGACGGAGAATACACCTCCCTTCTCCCACCTCCACCCCCATCTACCCTCTAAGTCAGATGGATGGAAGGTGAAAGAAAAGGGCTAAAGGTCTTGGAATTGCACCAATTGAGTCTGCGTCAAGTCTCTTTTGAAAGTTAGTGGTCAATCCTCTCTCGGAAGGAGGGAGTCGTAGGCTTGAGAGACAAAGCCCAAGGGATCTGTCGCAACCAGGAGCATGCTAGGGAAGAGTGACTTCAAGGAGCAATCTCTGCACCACCTATCCTTCCAGAAGTGAGCTATGTTCCCTTTGCCAAGCAGAACCCAGGACCTCCCTATGCAACAAGATATCCTGCCAGATTGGGGAAGAAATGCCAGCAGAAGAAGAAATGTCCCAGAGTTTGCTCCTCCAATCGTACCTCTGTCTGATCAAGATAGCTCACAACCCCCCTTTCTCCACTCTCAACCCTCCACAACCACTTATACAAAAGTGGCAAATTAAAGTCTCTAATGTTCTTGAGCCCCAAACCACTCTCTTCCTTGCTCATGACGACCCTACCCATGCAATGTCATGCCATCCCTTATATCTCCCCCCGCTATTGTGCCAGAAGAACCTACACTGGATAGACTCTTAACCTCTTCGCCACCTTCTTCGACACCCTGAAAATGGAAAGGAAGTAAGTGGGCAGGCCATCTAGCGTCGAACTGTACATTACAAGCCTATCACCAAGGATAATGCTCTGGTCTTCCACCCCGCCAATCTGAACTCAAAGCTCTGAAAAATGGGCTACCAATTTGCACACCCTAAGAGAACATGGAGAAAGAGACAACCCCAGTAAAGAATTGGGAACTTGCCAATCTTACAGCCAAGAATGTGGCCCCCCTTTGTAAAACTCTTATCCTCTAAATTCACACCCAACCATAGCATAGTTGTCAAGGCGACAAGCGACCAAGGCTTTTTGGGCTCATTGTGTGCCTAAGCGCTTAGGCGCCCGCCTAAGCGGCGCCTAAGCGGCGCTTAGGCGCTAAAGATAACGTCTAGCCTAGGTTTATTCAAGAGTGACATCCTATATTAAATCTAGTAAACCTACACAAAATGACATTATAAATACAATGTAAAAAAATTGTCATTACAATAGTGCACCAAAATTAAACATATGAAAGAAAAATTACTTGAATAAATGAAAATATAAAATGCAAGTACTAACCTGAAACCAACCTTAACACTTGCAAGAGGGGTTGGGAAGCCCTCAAAATCTCCTCAACTGCATTCCAAAATTTTGATTGATAACAATTGCAGCTACATTCTTTCCCATGTTTGTTTTTGACCGTGCACTAGAATGCCAAGCATCTGAACTAAACAACCTACGCAGTGCTCTCTTTATTACATCATCATGCAATCTTTCTAAGGTAAGAAAAGCTGTAGCAAATCTTGTAACTCCAAATCTTACCAATTCTCTCCCCTTTGTCTCCCTTCTCATGTGGTCAGAAGCCGTGTATGAGTGTATAGATAAGCAGTCAACTTCTTTGCTTTTGAAATGGCGCCAACATAGCATTTCAATTTTCCAATGTCTTCTAACATGAGATCAGGCAGTGAGCTGCACAGGGGTCCAAAACAATCGTTCCTTTTCTCCATCAACAACCTTCCTGCTGCAATATTATAAGATGCATTATCATAACAATTTGAACCATATTCCTCCCCAACTTTTTCAACCATCTTATCTAACAAGTCATACAACAAGATAGCATCTTCTTTTTGATCTGAAACATCATTGATTCCATAAAATAAGTTCCTTCTGACATTCACCAAAAGTTGATCAACTTTCTTTGCCTTTTATCAGTCCACCCATCACACATTATAGTGCACCCATAAATCTTCAATGTTTTATATATTCAGCATGCATTTGTTTTGTTTTCTTCTACCATTTTTTGTAGAAGAGGCAACCTCAACATGTGATAACTAGGTGGTTGTATCCTGGTCCAAATCGGCCTATAAGTTCAACCATGATTTCAAAGCTCCTGCACTTGCTGTATTGAAAGGAATGCCAGCATCATAACCATCTAGCTATAGCAAGATCAAGATTGCATTTCTCTTTTTCTCTTCATTTAGACATAGTGCTCTGAATTTTTTCCCGCTTCTTCTTGCATCGATAAAATCATCAACATTCATCCTTGCAAATGCATCCATTGGTCCCTTCTCCTTTTTTTGGTTTTGTAAAAATTGACAAAGTAGTTGGTTTTTTTGTTGCTCTCGACTCCTCCTCCTCATCAGATGAGCTCACAACATTCTCATAAGCACTTGTTGCACTTACCATCTTCCTCTTCTTGTTTTTGTTCAAAGCCACCATCATTTCTGCAGCATCTCCTTTGTAGTCTTAGGACACTTCTTCACATCACGAAAACTCCAATCAAGTGCTCCTTTTGTCTCTTTATCCCCCCATTTGTCACTAAACCACACAATTCACATTTCACTTTATTTTATCGTGCTCATCAGGCCAATAAGCATACTTCCATCCTGGATCATTAGATTTCGCTTTCTTGAATTCTGAATCTGCTGTGGGTATTGAGGAAGAAGAATCCATTTTCTCACTGCAAAACTAATTTAAAAAATTGTAAATAGAGAGGACAGGGGGGCGGGACTGTGTGTGTGTGACTGTGACACTGTGTGTGTGTGACCGTGAGAGAGACTAAGAGAGAGAGGAGGGGGTGCCGGTGGGACTGTCACTCTGTGACAGTATGTGTGAGATAGAGAGGAGGGGGGGGGGACTGTGTGTGTGTGTGTGACCGTGAGAGAGAGAGGAGGGGTGGCCGTGTGTGTGTGACCGTGAGAGAAGAGAGAAAGAGGAGAGGGGGGGGGGGCGTAGGTGTGTGTGTGACAGTGTCTTTGTGTGTGTGTGTGAGAGAGAGAGAGAGACAGAGAGAGAGAGAGAGGGAGAGAGGTGAGTGACCGTGAGAGAGAGAGACAGAGAGAGAGGAGCAGAGCCACAGAGAGAGGGGTGCCGGTGTGTGTGTGACCGTGAGAGAGAGAGAGAGGAGGGGGTGCCGGTGTGTGTGTGTGTGTGACCATGAGAGGAGAGAGAAGAGAGGGGGGCGGGACACTGTCATGTGTGACAGGTCTCCCTGTGTGTGTGGTTGAGAGAGAGAGAGAGACAAGAGAGAGAGAGAGAGGGGAGTGACCGTGAGAGAGAGACAGAGAGAGAGAGAGAGACGGGTGCGTGTGTGGGAGTGACCGTGAGAGAGAGAGACAGAGGGAGACAGAGAGAGCAAAGGATAGAGAGAGGGGTGCCGTGTGTGTTGTGACCGTGAGAGAGAAAGAGGGGAGTGACCTCCTGGCTCCTCCGGCGGCCTCCTCCGGAACTAGGGAAGGGGAGGGGAGAGCGTGACAGGGAAGGGAAGGGGAGATGACCTCCTCCGGCGGCGGCGCGACGGCAGCGGCTCCTCCTGCGGCGGCGACCTCCTCCGGCGGCAGCGCGACGCCGACGGCAGCGGCTCCTCCTCCTCCGCGAGAGCTCTGCTGCGTAACCCTACCTGTGGCTGGGAGGGATGGGGAGAAGGCGGGGGAGGGATCGGGGCGGAGGGGGTATGTAGGGGGGGGATCCGATCCCCTAATGGATCGGATCCACTAAAGGATCCAAATGGACCCGGAAGCCCTCTTAAGGCGCCCAAGCGCACGCCTTGGACCGCCTTGGCCGCCTTATGCGCCTTGGCGTCGCCTTGGGTCGCCTTTTCCCAACCCAAGTAGGCGGCCCACTTAGGCGACCTCCTAACCCGCCTTGGCGCCAGGCGCCGCCTAGGCGGCCGCCTTGACAACTATGACCAATAGACTCTTATTGAAGTTAACCTTGAGACCTATCACCTCTTCCGAAAACTTCAACAGAACTTGTCCTTAGGGGGAAACTACTTGCCCTCATTAGGAACATTATAGTATCATCCACATACTGCATGTTGGAGATGGTCATTCCCCTTATATCACCCAAGAATCCTCTCATCAAGCCCACAACTTCTGCCCTTTGCCACACTCTATTGAGCACATTAGCAACTACTCACAAGTACAAAAAGAAAGGGAGACAAAGGGTCTCCCTGACAGAGGCCTAGGCCACTAAGGAACCAAGAAGATGACGTTCTATTAATAACAACAACAAAAGAGGCCGAGGAAATACAAGCTCTGATCCAATCTATCCACTTGTCTCCGAGACCCATTCTCTCCAAGACATCAAAGAGACACTGTCAGTTCACCTTGTCATATGTGATGGGTAACAAAGCTCATGACAAACGCGGAGCGAGACTCATGATTGCGGCTAGCCGGCTACAGGTTTTATTGGCGTTTCATATGTCGGCGACATTTGTGTCACTTTTTATTTTTATTATGTATTTTTTCATTTTAGTTGGGTCTCATTTAGTTTGGTAGAAGTAATTTCTAGTTTTTATGGTTATGTGGCCCATTTAAAATTAATATGAAGTTTTGGGTGGTTCTTGTAACTTTTTGGGGCGAATTGGTGTAACTAAAAGAACCGGTAAGGGTTTGATGGTCTTTTGGCATTTTGGTGGTAGGTGAGAAGACCCCCTCTTTCAATGCTCGTCTTCTCACTTTGTGGGGAATTGAATGCAGAAGAGAAAAATGAGAAGCTTACA
>JACBKR010000237.1:0-41749 GCA_014218235.1 Colocasia esculenta
CCTAATGCGACCATTTACCGACCGGGTCGAAGTGTCGACTCTGAATTGGTGCCTCGCGGGCGGTTCGACCCCCGGGCGAATAAATATCCTCGTCGGACCGGAGGGTCCGGCAGTCGGTGTACTAGTACACCGCTCCGGGGGGATTTTGACCCCGGAACGGATTTCCGCAAACCAGCGCCTGTCGACCGTCTCGGAGTGCCGATTCGCGAATTGTGGTCACGTAAGCGATTCTGATGCCCGGTGCGGAAGTTTGCCCAATCTTTCGCTGAAGGGGTGGGAATAAACCGGAGGGGGTGACTAATCGACGATGTCGGGCCCCTATCCCGACTGGGAAGAGATCTCGCGTCGAGTTGAACACGACTTCTTATCGATGCTGTGACTGGGCGGCTCCGCGTGTGGGCTCCGCCAGCGATTCGCGTAATCGTGGAGTCGCTCTGCCAAAAAACCTTGGAATAGGGGTATCGTCGGCTAGAATCGCAATTTTGGAGTGCGAAACGAAGGATTTTATACCCTGAAACGACGTTTTATCGCATGAGGCATAACTGGGCGTCGAGCGCCTCTGAGTGCCGTTCGAATGAGGTCTTATAAGCGATTCCGATAACCGAGCGAAAAGTTATGCCTGTTTGAGCGAAGCGTGTCCGTACGATCGCATCGGCAGCCTGCCACCGCGCTCCCCCGGAGAGGAATTTGGGCGCCGGACCGGAAATCTTCGAATGCGACCATTTACAGACCGGTCGAAGTGCCGACTCTGAATTGGGGCCTCGCCGGCGTTTCGCCCCCGGGCGAATAAATATCCGCGTCCGACCGAGGGTACGGCAGTCGGTGTACTAGTACACCACTCTCCGAAGGTGATTTTGGCCCCGAACGGAATTCCGCGAAACCAGCGCCTTGTCGACCGTCTCGGAGTGCCGATTCCGAATTGTGGTCACGTAAGCGATTCCGATGCCGTGCGGAAAGTTATGCCCAATTCTTTCGCTGAAGGGGTGGGAATAAACCGGAGGGTGTGACTATATCGGCGATGTTCGGGCACCCATATCCACGACCTGGGGAGGAGATCTCGCGTCGAGTTGAACACACTTTTGATCGCTGTGACTGGGCGGCTCCGCGTGTGTGCCCGTCCCGTTCGCGTAATCGAGGGAGTCGCTACTGCCAAAAAACCTTGGAATAGGGGAGATCGTCGGCTAGAATCGCATTTTCGGAGTGCGAAACGAAGGTGTTTAGACCCCGAAACGACGTCTTATCGCCTGAGGCAATAATTGGGCGTCGAGCGCCTCTGGTTGCCGATTCCGAATGGGGTCTTATAAGCGATTCCGATAACCGAGCGAAAAGTTATGCCTGTTTGAGCGAAGTGGTGTCCGTATGCGATCGCATCGGCAGCCTGCGACCGCGCCCCCGGAGAGAATTTGGGCGCCGGACCGAAAATCTCCGAATGCGACCATTTACCGACCGGGTCGAAGTGCCGACTCTGAATTGGGGCTCGCGGGCGGTTCCGACCCTCCCCCGGCGAATAAATATCCCGTCCGACCGGAGGGTACGGCAGTCGTGTACTAGTACACACGCTTCGGGGGATTTTTGCCCTGAACGGAATTCCGCGAAACCAGTGCCCTGTCGACCGTCTCGGAGTGCCGATTCCGATTGTGGTCACGTAAGCGTTCCGATGCCCGTGCGGAAAGTTATGCCCAATTCTTTCGCTGAAGGGGTGGGAATAAACCGGAGGGGGTGACTATATCGGCGATGTTCGGGCTCCCATATCCACGACCTGGGGAGGAGATCTCGCGTCGAGTTGACACACTTCTTATCGCTGTGACTGGGCGGCTCCGCGTGTGGGCTCCGCCAGCGATTCGCGTAATCGAGGGAGTTGCTACTGCCAAAAAACTTTGGAATATGGGATCGTCGGCTAGAATCGCAATTTCGGAGTGCGAAACGAAGGTTTTTAGACCCCGAAACGACTCTTATCATGAGGCAATACTGGCGTCGAGCGCCTCTGAGTGCCGATTTCGAATTGAGGTCTTATAAGCGATTCCGATAACCGAGCGAAAAGTTATGCCTGTTTTGAGCGAGCGGTGTCTGTATGCGATCGCATCGGCAGCCTGCGACCGCGCTCCCGATAGGAATTTGGGCGCCGGACCGGAAATCTCCGATGCGACCATTTACCGACCGGGTCGAAGTGCCGACTCTGAATTGGGGCCTCGCGGGCGGTTCCGACCCCCGTCGAATGAATCCGGGTCCGACCGGAGGTACGGCAGTCGGTGTACTAGTAAACACGCTCCGGGGGAGATTTTGCCCCGGAACGGAATTCCGCGAAACCAGCGCCTTGTCGACCGTCTCGGAGTGCCGATTCCGAATTGTGGTCACGTAAGCGATTCCGATGCCCTTGCGGAAATTTATGCCCATTCTTTCGCTGAAGGGGTGGAATAAACCGGAGGGGGTGACTATATCGGCGATGTTCGGGCACCCTATCCACGACCTGGGAGGGAGATCTCGCGTCGAGTTGAACACGACTTCCGATCGCTGTGACTGGGCGGCTCCGCGGTGGTCTCCGCCAGCGATTCGCGTAATCGAGGGAGTCGCTACTGCTGCAAAAACCTTGAATAGGAGATCGTCGGCTAGAATCGCTTTTCAGAGTGCGAAACGAAGGTTTTTAGACCCCGAACCGACGTCTTATCGCCTGAGGCAATAATGGACGTCGAGCGCCTCTGAGTGCCGATTCCGAATTGGGGTCTTATAAGCGATTCCGATAACCGAGCGAAAAGTTATGCCTGTTTGAGCGAAGCGGTGTCCGTATGCGATCGCATCGGCAGCCTGCGACGCGCTCCCGAGAGGAATTTGGGCGCCGGACCGGAAATCTCCGAATGCGACCATTTACCGACCGGGTCGAAGTGCCGACTCTAATTGGGGGCCTCGCGGGCGGTTCCGACCCCCGGGCGAATAAATATCCACGTCCGACCGGAGGGTACGGCAGTCGGTGTACTAGTACACACGCTCCGGGGGGGTTTTGGCCACGGAACGGAATTCTGTGAAACCAGTGCCTTATCGACCGTCTCGGAGTGCCGGTTCCGAATTGTGGTCACGTAAGCGATTCCGAGGCCCGTGCGGAAAGTTATGCCCAATTCTTTCGCTGAAGGGATGGGAATAAACCGGAGGGGGTGACTATATCGCGATGTTCGGGCACCCATATCTACGACCTGGGGAAGAGTTCTCGCGTCGAGTTGAACACGACTTCCGATCGCTGTGACTGGGCGGCTCCGCGTGTGGGCTCCGCCAGCGATTCGCGTAATCCAGGGAGTCGCTACTCTGCCAAAAAACCTTGAATAGGGAGATCGTCGGCTAGAATCGCAATTTCGGAGTGCGAAACGATGGTTTTTTAGACCCCGAAACGACATCTTATCTCCTGAGGCAATAATCGAGCATCGAGCGCCTCTGAGTGCCGCTTCCGAATGGGTCTTATAAGCGATTCCGATAACCGAGCGAAAAGTTATGCCTGTTTGAGCGAAGCGGTGTCCGTATGCGATCGCATCGCAGCCTGCGACCGCGCTCCCGAGAGGATTTGGCGCCGGACCGGAAATCTCCGAATGCGACCATTTACCGACCTGGTCGAGTGCCGACTCTGAATTGGGGCCTCGCGGGCGTTTCTGACCCCCGGGCGAATAAATATCCGCGTCCGACCGGAGGGTACGCAGTCGTGTACTAGTACACACGCTCCGGGGGGGATTTTTGCCCCAGAACGGAATTCTGTGAAACCAGCACCTTGTCGACCGTCTCGAGTGCCGATTCCGAATTGTGGTCACGTAACCGATTCCGATGCCGTGCGGAAAGTTATGCCAATTCTTTCGCTGAAGGAGTGGGATAAACCGGAGGGGGTGACTATATCGACGATGTTCGGGCACCCATATCCACGACTTGGGGAGGAGATCTCGCGTCGAGTTGAACACGACTTCCGATCGCTGTGACCGGGCGGCTCCGCGTGTGGGCTCCGCCAGCGATTCGCGTAATCCAGGGAGTCGCTACTGCCAAAAAACCTTGGAATAGGGGAGATCGTCGGCTAGAATCGTAATTTCAGAGTGCGAAACGAAGGTTTTTAGACCGCGAAACGACGTCTTATCGCCTGAGGCAATAAGTGGGCGTCGAGCGCCTCAGAGTGCCTATTCCGAATTTGGGTCTTATAAGCGATTCCGATAACCGAGCGAAAAGTTATGCTGTTTGAGCGAAGCGGTCCGTATGCGATTGCATCGGCAGCCTGCGACCGCGCTCCCGGAGAGGAATTTGGGCGCGGACCGGAAATCTCCAAATGCGACCATTTACCGACCGGTCGAAGTGCCGACTCTGAATTGGGGCCTCGCGGGCGGTTCCGACCCCCGGGCGAATAAATATCCGCTCCGACCGTAGGGTTTGCAGTCGGTGTACTAGTACACAGCTTCGGGGGATTTTGGCACCGGAACGGATCCACGAAACCAGCGCCTTGTCGACCGTCTCAAGTGCCGATTCCGAATTGTGGTCACGTAAGCGATTCCGAGGCCCGTGCGGAAAGTTATGCCCAATTCTTTCGCTGAAGGGGTGGGAATAACCGAGGGGGACTATATATCGGCGATGTTCGGGCACCCATATCCACGACCTGCGGAGGAGATCTCGCGTCGAGTTGAACACGACTTCCGATCGCTGTGACTGGCGGCTCATCGTGTGGGCTCCGCCAGTGATTCGCGTAATCGAGGGAGTCGCTACTGCCAAAAAACCTTGGAATAGGGAGATCGTCGGCTAGAATCACAATTTCAGAGTGCGAAACGAAGGTTTTTAGACCGAAAACGACGTCTTATCGCCTGAGGCAATAAGTGCGTCGAGCGCCTCTGAGTGCCGATTCTGAATTGGGGTCTTATAAGCGATTCCGATAACCGCGAAAAGTTATGCCTGTTTGAGCGAAGCGGTGTCCGTATGCGATCGCATCGCACCTGGAACGCCTCCCCCCGAGTGGAATTTGGGCGCCGGACCGGAAATCTCTGAATGCGACCATTTAATGACCGGTCGAAGTGCCGACTCTGAATTGGGGCCTCGCGGGCGGTTCCGACCCCCGGGCGAATAAATATCGGCGTCCGACCGGAGGGTACGGCAGTCGGTGTACTAGTACACACGCTCCGAGGGGGATTTTGGCCCCAGAACGGAATTCTGTGAAACCAGCGCCTTGTCGACTGTCTCGGAGTGCCGATTCCGAATTGTGGTCACGTAAGCGATTCCGAGGACCGTGTGGAAAGTTATGCCCAATTCTTTCGCTGAAGGGGTGGGAATAAACCGGAGGGGGTGACTATATCGGCGATGTTCGGGCACCCATATCCACGACCTGCGGAGGAGATCTCTCGTCGAGTTGAACACGACTTCCGATCGCTGTGACTGGCGGCTCCGCGTGTTGGTCCGCCAGCGATTCGGTAATCGAGGGAGTCGCTACTGCAAAAAACCTTGGAATAGGGAGATCGTCGGCTAGAATCACAATTTCAGAGTGCGAAACGAAGGTTTTTAGACCGTGAAACGACGTCTTATCGCCTGAGGCAATAAGTGGCGTCGAGCGCCTCTGAGTGCCGATTCCGAATTGGGGTCTTATAGCGATTCCGATAACCGAGCGAAAAGTTATGCCTGTTTGAGCGAAGCGGTGTCCGTATGCGATCGCATCGGCAGCCTGCGACCGCGCTCCCGGAGAGGAATTTGGGCGCCGAACTGGAATCTCCGAATGCGACCATTTACCGACCGGGTCGAAGTGCCGACTCTGAATTGGGGCCTCGCGGGCGGTTCCGCCCCCTGGCGAATAAATATCCTCGTCCGACCGAGGGTACGGCAGTCGGTGTACTAGTACACACGCTCCGGGGGGGATTTTGCCCCGAACGGAATTCCGTGAATCCAGCGCCTTGTCGACCGTCTCGGAGTGCCGATTCGAATTGTGGTCACGTAAGCAATTCCGAGGCCCGTGCGGAATTATTATGCCAATTCTTTCGCTGAAGGGGTGGAAATAAACCGGAGGGGGTGACTATATCGGCGATGTTCGGGCACCCATATCCTGACCTGCGAGGAGATCTCGCGTCGAGTTGAACACGACTTCCGATCGCTGTGACTGGGCGGCTCCGCGTGTGGCTCCGCCGCCATTTCCCGTATCGAGGGATCGCTACTGCCAAAAAACCTTGGAATAA
This sequence comes from Colocasia esculenta, assembly GCA_014218235.1. NCBI lineage: Eukaryota > Viridiplantae > Streptophyta > Magnoliopsida > Alismatales > Araceae > Colocasia > Colocasia esculenta. The sequence goes on from JACBKR010000237.1 coordinate 6,168, forward strand.
GGTGATCGTCGGCTAGAATCGCAATGTCGGAGTGTGAAACGAAGGTTTTTAGCCCTGAAACGACGTCTTATCGCATGAGGCAAAAATCGGCGTCGAGCGCCTCTGAGTGCCGATTCCGAATTGGGGTCTTATAAGCGATTCCGATAACCGAGCGAAAAGTTATGCCTATTTGAGCGAAGCGGTGTCCATGGCGATCGCATAGGCAGCCTGCGACCGCGCTCCCCGAGAGGAATTTGGGCGCCGGACCGAAATCTCCGAATGCGACCATTTACCGACCGGTCGAAGTGCCATTCTGAATTGGGGCCTCGCGGGCGTTCCGACCCCCGGGCGAATAAATCCATCCACGTTCGACCGGAGGGTACGGCAGTCGGTGTACTAGTACACACGCTCCGGGGGGATTTTGGCCCGGAACGGAATTCCTTAAAACCAGCGCCTTGTCTACCGTCTCGAGTGCCGATTCCGAATTGTGGTCACGTAAAAGCGATTCCGAGGCCCGTGCGAAAGTTATGCCCAATTCTTTCGCTGAAGGGGTGGGAATAAACCGGAGGGGGTGACTATATCGGCGTTGTTCGGCACCCATATCCACGACCTGGGGAGGAGATCTCGCGTCGAGTTGAACACGACTTCTGATCGCTTGACTGGCGCTCCGCGTGTGGGCTCCTCCAGCGATTCGCGTAATCGAGGGAGTCGCTACTTCTGCTCACAAAAACTTGGAATACGAGATCGTCGGCTAGAATCGCAATTTCAGAGTGCGAAACGAAGCTTTTTAGACCACCGAAACGACGTCTTATCGCCTGAGGCAATAAGTGGCGTCGAGCGCCTCTGAGTGCCGATTCCGAATTGGGGTCTTATAAGCGATTCTGATAACCGAGCGAAAAGTTATGCATTTTTGAGCGAAGCGGTGTCCGTATGCGATCGACCGCGCTCCCGGAGAGGAATTTGGCGCCGGACCGAAATCTCCGAATGCGACCATTTACCGACCGGGTTGAAGTGCCGATTCTGAATTGGGGCCTCGCGGACGATTCCGACCCCCGGGCGAATAAATATCCGCGTCCGACCGGAGGGTACGACAATCGGTGTACTAGTACATACGCTCCGGGGGATTTTTGCCCCGAAACAGAATTCCACAAAATCAGCGCCTTGTCGACCGTCTCGGAGTGCCGATTCGAATTGTGGTCACGTAAGCGATTCCGATGCCCCGTGCGAAAGTTATGCCCAATTCTTTCGCTGAAGGGGTGGGAAAAACGGAGGGGGTGACTAATCGCGATGTTCGGGCACCCTATCCACGACCTGGGGAGGAGATCTCGTGTCGAGTTGAACACGACTTCCGATCGCTGTGACTGGGCGGCTCCGCGTGTGGGCTCCGCCAGCGATTCGCTTAATCGAGGGAGTCGCTACTGCCAAAAAACCTTGGAATATGGGATCGTCGGCTAGACGCCATTTCAGATGCAAAACGAAGGTTTTTAGACCGCGAAACGACGTCTTATCGCCTGAGGCAATAAGTGGGCGTCGAGCGCCTCTGAGTTCCGATTCCGAATTAGGGTCTTATAAGCGATTCCGATAACCGAGCGAAAGTAATGCATGTTTGAGCGAAGCAGTGTCCGTATGCGATCGCATCGGCAGCCTGCGACCGCGCTCCCGGAGAGGAATTTGGGCGCCGGACCGGAAATCTCCGAATGCGACTGTTGCTGCACAAGCAAAAGGAGATTTGACCGGGGTCAAATCGGGTGGGCCCCAAGGCGGATGGCGACGTCGTCGTCGGCTCAGACTTCTTGCGCTGTACCTGCAAAGAACCACCGAGTGGCCTCGGTGGGGAGACACTCCGACGCCCAAGTTAATTGCGAGAGAAGATGTAAGAGAGTTCAAGTGCACGAGTAGCATACCTTGGCCTGAAGCGTCTCCTTTGTTTTTATAGGGTGAGGTTGAGCAAGATGGGTTTTCCACCTGCCTTAGTTAGCCACGTAAGTTTCCTTGCTGACTCTACGTCCCAAAGTAAGGGGGCGCAATCAACGGATGTTGCCCCTTGTTTCCAGCTGGCAGTTGCCAGCTAGGGACGGAGGGGCTGTCGCGACCCGAGATCTCAGAGCCTTTTCCCTGTTAGGAGTGAGGTTTTGGAGAAGGCAGCACAGCTGGGGTTTCCTTACATGGGGACGATCAGATCTTATGCCGAGGACCTTGTCAATCGACCCGACGACCCGGCCTCGTCGGCCATACCCGTGGACCCCGCCGGTGGTCCTTACCCGTATCACCAGTCCCCCTGGCTTCTCATTGGATCCAGGGGATCCGATGAGAAGACTAGCGGAATTGACTCTTCGTCGTAGCTTTCCCGAGAATTTCTGGACGCGTAGCCGAGGATGGTCTTGTTGCTCCCAGGCGACGGCTCTGACAGGAAGTATCGAAGATCGTGCGCATTAGTGCGATTTGAGAGGCCGATCGGCGCGCGATCGCCTCGATTTTACTGCTAATGATGGCTTTCCGAATGGCGGTAAGCGTTAGCGATCCTGGTGTACAGTATTTGTCCGTTCAGCTTCTGACACGTGGCGGCTTTTTTCCTCCTCCGATGCGCGAATTTCTCACGACCGTTCGATTGCGCCACGGCTGTATTTCTTATAAATGGCCGGACCTGTCGCGGGAAAGGGTTCTACCTGCTTCTTCTCCCGGGTGATTGCGGATAGCCTTTTCCGACGTCGTGTTCTTTCCTCTTCCGCTCAGGTCCGTGTCGTCGGCTCAGCCTTCGCTTGCACTCCTTCGAGGTAAGCCATGAGCCAAACACCTTCTCCTCCTTCCTACGCGGATCCTCCTCCAGGACGGATAGTGATGTCCCTTCTAGTTATGACCCCCGAACCGGCACCTTCATCTATGGTCCGGTTGAGGAGGATTTTGTTTGAGAATCCGACCTGGGAAGTATGTCCCACGCGCCCCTTCGGCTCACACCTCTGGGGATCGCCGCCAAGCCGACAATGTCGAAGACGCTTGGTGCGCCACAAGCTCCGAGACCTTCAAATGGATCAGGAAGCGTCTGAGCCCCAAGCTCCCCGCCGATGTGGTATTTTTTGCCAATAAGCGGTTTCGAGCCCATTACGTCCAAGATGGGGGGGTTTGTGTGTATAATGAAGCGGTCCGTGGAGGTCTGCGTTTTCCTTTCACCCCTTCGTCATAGCCCTTCTATTCGAGCTTGGGGCCGCTCCTTCGCAGTTGACGCCCAATGCGTGGCGGGCGATCGTCGGCTTCTGGCCGTCTGCGCCACGGCCGCCGTTCATCCGACGATTCGCCTCTTCTTCTATTGTTTTTCCGTCAAACCATTTGGACTGGTTGTATTTCATGGCTCGGTCGGGTCGTCTTGTAAAGAACCTTCCGTCGTCCGTGCATGGGTGGAAAGGGGAGTTTGTCTTCATATATTCTCCCAGTAGTTGGCCTTTTCCGACTGAGTGGTCCTCGGTTAACGTTCGTCAGAAGGCGTTTGAGCCTCCAAAGCTTAGTGCAGCCGAGCTTGTGGATTTCGCATACCTACGAGAGACGGAGAAACCCGACCTGACCGAACCATCCGACGATCTGCTGGATTTAATTGCTGAAGGCTTAGAAGGTCGTCGCACGTCGTTTTTTGCCTTTCTCCCGTGAATCCTTTGGTCCTTTTCTGACAGATCATTGGCTTTGTTGCCTATACAGTGATGGCCGAGATGAGTCCCCGACACGCAAGGCGAGGCCCGCCCTCTCTGGCCGATATTGCGCGTACTCGGAGGGACCCGCAGCGAGCTGAGAAGCGTCCCTTGGAAGCCTCGGAACTTGTCGTCGTCGCGGCGGGTAAGAGATGGAGGGGAGTTCAGAAGCAAAGGCTCCGACTCAGGCTGTCGTGGAGAGGCCGACGAAGCGCCTTCACAGCTCGACGCCTTCCGTATCAGTCCCCCCCTAAGGAGCCTGTTGCACCCAAGATCATCTTCGATCCAGTTAACTGGGGGCGGACGTCGATACCTGTCGAGCTGAAAACCGACACCTTGGCGAAGTCCCCTCGGAGGTTGGTCAGCGAGTTTTATCCTACGGTTCTGGCGCTAATGGCGAATTATGATGCCTTCGTCTACCGAGCCGAGGTGAAGGCCGAGTCTTTTAGCAAGCTCGTAGCGAGGTGGAGCTGATTGCGTCAGAGAAATCCCTTCGCCAGCCAGAAGGAGGCCGATGAAGCGAAGAAGGTCGAGGGCGAGCTCAGGGCGCAGCTTGACTCTGCGAACAAGGCCCTCCAGGCCGAGAAGGAAGCGCTTCAGGACGTTAGGTCGGCGTTCGCCGCTGAGGTTGAGTCGTTCAAGTTGTACCGCGAAAAGACGACGCAGCTCGTGTCGGACGAGCGGGAGGCGGCGATTCAGGAGTATCGTTCTTCGGAGGAGCTTGCCGAGGAGATAACTGGCCTCTTTGGAGAGGGTTATAATGATTGCCTTGCTCGCGTCGCGGAGCAGTTTCCTGATCTTGACCTCTCGGCCGTCCGGGACGGAGCAGGACGAGAAGCAAGCTGCCGCGGCCGCGGTTGACGAGCTATGTCGAAGGCGGCCGACGAGATTTTCGTCGAAGCTGCCGAGAAGTACTGGCCGAGGACGTCGCGTCCAAAGAATGCTGAGTTTCCGTAGTTTTTCTTCTTTTGCCAAACATCGCGCCGAGGCGCTTATTTCTTCTTTTGTCGAACATTGCGTGACCTCGTATGATCTTGTTCGATTAGCCTATCGGGGCGACTTTGTTTAATTCGATGCGACCTCGTATCCTCAGAGTGTCGAAGCGACCTCGTATCCTCTAGAGTGTCGAAGCGACCTCGTATCTTCTAGAGTGCCGAAGCGACCTCGTATCCTCGGGTGTCGGAGCGACCTCGTATCCTCAGAGTGCCGTAGCGACCTCGTATCCCCAGAGTGCCGAAGCGACCTCGTATCCTCAGAGTGCCGAAGCGACCTCGTATCTTTAGAGTGCCGAAGCGACCTCGTATCTTTAGAGTGCCGTAGCGACCTCGTATCTTTAGAGTGCCGAAGCGACCTCGTATTTAGAGTGCCGAAGCGACCTCGTATCCTCGGGTGTCGGAGCGACCTCGTATCCTAGGAGTGTCCGAAGCGACCTCGTATCCTCAGAGTGCCGTAGCGACCTCGTATCCTCAGAGTGCCGGAGCGACCTCGTATTCTTGATTAGGCGTAATATTTACGCAAGTGCTCCGCGTTCCATGTCCTTGGTACGACAGAACCCTCAAGGTTTTCGAGCCGATAGGCACCATGGCCGAGGTCTCCGACGATCCTGTAAGGTCCTTCCCAATTGGCGACAACTTCCCGCTAGCCGACTTTGGGTCCGAGATGGCGAGCTTCCTGAGGACAAGGCTTCCAACAGCGAAGTGTCTCGGTTTGACTTTCTTATCGAAGTTTTTCTTGATTCTTCTTTGATAAATCTCCATCCTTGTGGACGCATTTCCACGCCTCTCTCTATGAGGTCGAGCTCGTCGCGCAAGGATCGGTCGTTGTTTGCCTCGTCGAACCCGATTACCCTCTTTGAAGGGACAAGCATTTCCACGGTGATACTGCCTCCATCCCGAAGGCCAACGCGAAAGGTTTTCGCGAGTGGCTTCTCTCGGCGTTGTCCTATACGCCCAGCACATGCTGGAGCTGGTCGGCCCAGGCACCTTTGTGGCCTATAATTCTTTTCTTTATTCCATCTAATAGTTCGGTTGGTTACCTCGGCCAACCCATTTGACTGAGGGTGGGCTACTGAGGAGAACCTGTGCTCATCCCGAGAGCTTCGCAATTCTTACGGAACTTGAGGTTGTCAAATGTCTTCCGTTGTCGGTGATGATCGTCCGTGGTAGGCCGAACTTGCAATAATATATTTCCACATGAAACCCCAGGCGTTGGCGTCGGTGATTTTAGCCAAAGGTTCGGCTTCGACCCATTGGTGAAATAGTCAATGCAACGATTATGAATTTCCTTTGGCCAGATGCTGGGGGAAAGGGTCCGAGGATATCCATTCCCCATTGCGCGAACGGCCACGGGGAATTTATAGTCGTGAGCTCTGTCGGAGATTGTCGGTCGATTTTGCCGAATAATTGGCATTGCTGACAACATTTGACATATTCCTCGGCGTCTTTAAGCATCGTCGGCCACCAGTATCCTTGTCGGGTTATTCTTCTCACCAGGGATCTGGGGCCTGCATGAGAACCGCACGTACCTTCGCGTACTTCGCCGATGATTTTTTCGGCTTGGACTGGATCTACGCATAGGAGATTTGGATAGCTGAACCCTTTTCGGTATAGGTCGTCTCCGAGGATGAAGAACCTGACGATCGCCTCCTAGTCTGCTCGGCTTCGCCCTTGTCTTCTGGTAGCACATTGTTCCTGAGGAAATTTATCAATGGGGTCATCCACGTCGACCCTACGTCGATGCTCATCACATCCTTGGACGCTATGGTTGGCTCCATTAACTCTTCTATCAACAGGGATGGAGGTGACTCCAGTGCCGACGACGCGATTTTTGATAACTCGTCGGCCTGTTCGTTCTCGGACCTTGGTATCTTTATGAGCTCCGCTGAGTCGAATTCTGCCATCATCTTTAGCACCTCGGCTTTGTACAAGGCGAGCTTTGCCTCTTTCGCCTCGAACGTCTGGGATACTTGGCCGACGACCAGCTGGGAGTCGCTGTGAATACGTACCCTCTTTGCTCCAAGGGTTTTTGCCATTTTCAACCCCGACACCACCGCTTCGTATTCTGCCACATTGTTAGATGCTTCAAAGCTGAAACGAACAGCGTACCTTAGGTCGAGGCCCTCGGGAGAGCGCATTACTACACTTGCACCGCCTCCTCTGGAATTTGAGGCACCGTCGACGAAAATTTCCCAACTTTCGTTGGGTTCTTCGTCCACCGCTGCCCGGGCGGTGCCCTCGGAAATAAAATCCGCGAGGGCCTGGGCTTTGATAGCGACCCGGGCCTGAAATCGATATCGAATTCGCCGAGCTCGACGGCCCACTTTGCCAACCTCCCTGAGGACTCGGGTCGCTCAAAAATTGGTCGGAGCGGAGCGTCGGTGAACAACGATCTTGTGTGCTTGGAATAGGGCGTAATCGTCGGGCTGCCATTACGAGAGCATAACCGAGTTTCTCAAGGTTGGTGTAGCGTTGTTCGGCTCCTCGCTGCGCCTTACTTGTATAGTACACCGGAGATGGGCTCGATCTTCTTCACGGACGAGCACCGAGCTGATGGAATAGTTCGTCGTAGATAGGTATAATAGCAGTTCTTCGTTGTCGTTTGGCTTGCTTAATGTCGGCACGTTTTCCAGGTATTCCTTCAGCTGGTCGAAGGCTCTTTGGCACTCCTCGGTCCATTCGAAGCGACCTTCCGCAGTATCTCGAAGAAAGGTCGGCAACGTTCCGCCGACCTGGACATGAACCTGCTAAGAGCAGTTATTCGGCCATTAAGCCTCTGTACCTCTTTTACCGTCCTCGGAGCCGACATGTCGAGGATTGCACGAACTTTGTCGGGGTTGACATCAATGCCCATTCGAGAGACGAGGTAGCCTAGGAATTTTCCAGCTCTGACTCCGAAGACGCACTTTTCCGGGTTCAGCTTCATCCCGTAATGTCGTAACACTTCGAAAGCTCGGCCAAATCTTTGACGTGGTCCTCGGATCGTCGGCTTTTTACCAGCATGTCGTCGATGTAAATCTCCATGGTTTTGCCGATTTGCTTTTCGAACATTTTGTTGACCAGCCTTTGGTATGTTGCTCCTGCATTGGTCAGTAAATGTCCATAGCCCCTATGATATTCACAATACAGATCGGCCCCTCGCCCAGATGGAGGCCTCGCTTGGTTCAGGTCGCCTGAACTCCGAAGTTTCTTGATGACGGGGAGATCTCTTGATGGCAGCTTCCCGAATCGAGGTAGGTCCCTGACGCGGCGGTAACTCGTCGGGTCGTTGGTCCGGTGTTCGCCGTCTTCTAGCTCTCGTCGCCTATCTCCGCGTGCTCCTCTCCCTCGGCCTTTTCTCGCTCGGCCTCGAGCTTGCGCTTCCTCTCTCTAATGTCGTTTGAGTCGCCCGGCGGCTCAAGGGTCGACTCCAGTCGGACGTACTTCTGCATCCGAGAGAGGAGGTCGGAGAGGCTTACCGGTGGCTTTTTGGCGATTGATGCCACGAATGCCGCGTCGGTGCAACCCTTGTGAGGATGTTGACTGCGGGTCTTAGGTCCAGGTCCACTACTTTCATTATTTCAACCTGGAAGCGCTTGGCGTAATCGCGAAACATCTCGCCCCGCTCTCTGCGATACCAGCCATAGGTCGTCGGTGCATAGCGAATGCTGCACCGTGTTATAGAAGTGGTCAAGGAACCTTTGCGCCAGGTCGGCGAAGCTTGGGACTGACCGCGCTGGTAGCGCCTTAAACATTGTAGCGCCGCATCATCCAAAGTTGACATGAAAGCTCTGCATTTAAAGCATCAGTCACATTTATCATTTCCACCTGCCCCTGAAAATGATCCAGGTGGTGGACGGGATTAGTTGTTCCATTATATCGCCGGAATTTGGGCAGTTGGAATTTCAACGGACTGGGCAGAGGTGTTTCCTCTGTGAATGGCGAGGAGATGAGAAGCGTGGCCACGGAAGGAGCGCGGGTTCCGAGCTGCAAGCCTCTATCTTCCTGTTCATTTTCTCGCAGGTCTTTCTTTTCCACGCGTCGAAGGAGACTCGCTGTTAGTACCTGGAGCGGACTCCGCCGAGAGTGGTCGGCGAGGTCGGTCCTTACTGCGATGCCCGCGGCGCCATTGGTGTGACGGGAGGAACGTTGTCGGCTTGAACAATAGGCGTGCCGGGGTTCCACTTATCAACGGTGGAGCGTCGGCGCGGCTTGCCGATAACGCCGAACCGAGCGCTGTCGGTTGGGAGCCTCGGATCATTTTGCTCACCTTGAGCCTGCTCCGCTGGGCGACTCGGACCTTCGTCCCTAGCGGGGGAGGCCCGCTGGTTTGCTCCAGCCTCATCAGAATCAGTTGGAGACTCGCTACGTTTGATCGACGCGTTCGAGCCGCGACGAGGTCGATGAGTCTTGGTCCCCCGTATTGGATGTTCCCACCGCTGCTTCGGTGGTGTTGACGAGGGTGACATCATCCTCCGACGTGCGAGCGATTGCCTTTACCTTGGGTGCCATTGGGGATAGCTTTTTGTATCGAGTTCCCACAGACGGCGCCAATGTTGCTGCACAAGCAAAGGGAGATTTGACCGGGGTCAAATCGGGTGGGCCCCAAGGCGATGGCGACGTCGTCGTCGGCTCAGACTTCTTGCGCTGTACCTGCAAAGAACCACCGAGTGGCCTCGGTGGGGAGACACTCCGACGCCCAAGTTAATTGCGAGAGAAGATGTAGAGAGTTCAAGTGCCACAGTAGCATACCTTGGCCTGAAGCGTCTCCTTTGTTTTTATAGGGTGAGGTTGAGCAAGATGGGTTTTCCCCCTGCCTTAGTTAGCCACGTAAGTTTCCATGCAGACACTACGTCCCAAAGTAAGGGGGCGCAATCAACGGATGCTGCCCCTTGGTTTCCAGCTGGCAGTTGCCAGCTAGGGACGGAGGGGCTGTCGCGACTCGAGATCTCAGAGCCTTTCCCTGTTAGGAGTGAGGTTTTGGAGAAGGCAAGCACAGCTGGGGTTTCCTTACATGGGGACGTCAGATCTTATGCCGAGGACCTTGTCAATCGACCCGACAACCCGGCCTCGTCGGCCATACCCGTGGACCCCACGCCGGTGGTCCTTACCCGTATCAGCGACCATTTACCGACCGGGACGATCTTCTGACTCTGAATTGGGGCCTCGCGGGCGGTTCCGACCCCCGGGCGAATAAATATCCGCGTCCGACCGGAGGGTACGGCAGTCGGTGTACTAGTACAACGCTCCGGGGGGGATTTTGTCCCCGGAACGGAATTCCGTAAAACCAGCGCCTTGTCGACCGTCTCGGAGTGCCGTTCTGAATTGTGGTCACGTAAGCGATTCCGATGCCCGTGCGGAAGTTATGCCCAATTCTTTCGCTGAAGGGGGGAATAAACGGAGGGGGTGACTTATCGGCGATGTTCGGGCACCCATATCCACCGACCTGGGGAGGAGATCTCGCGTCGAGTTGAACACACGACTTCCGATCGCTGTGACTAGGCGGCTCCGCGTGTGGGCTCCGCCAGCGATTCGCGTAATCGAGGGAGTCGCTATTACCAAAAACCCTTGGAATAGGGGTGATCGTCGGCTAGAATCGTAATGTCAGAGTGCGAAACGAAGGTTTTTAGATCCTGAAACGACGTCTTATCGCATGAGGCAAAAACTCCGCGTCGAGCGCCTCTGAGTGCCGATTCCGAATTGGGGTCTTATAAGCGATTCCGATAACCGAGCGAAAAGTTTATGCCTATTTGAGCGAAGCGGTGTCCGTATGCGATCGCATAGGTAGCCTGCGACCGCGCTCCCGGAGAGGAATTTGGGCGCCGGACCGGAAATCTCTGAATGCGACCATTTACCGACCGGGTCGAAGTGCCGACTCTGAATTGGGGCCTCGCGGGCAATTCCGACCCCCGGGCGAATAAATATCCACGTCCGACCGGAGGGTACGACAGTCGGTGTACTAGTACACACGCTCCGGGGGGGATTTTTGCCCCGAAACGGAATTCCGCAAAACCAGCGCCTTGTCGACCGTCTCGGAGTGCCGATTCCGAATTGTGGTCACGTAAGCGATTCCGATGCCCGTGCGGAAAGTTATGCCCAATTCTTTTGCTAAAGGGGTGGGAATAAACCGGAGGGGGTGACCATATCGGCGATGTTCGGGCACCCATATCCACGACCTGGGGAGGAGATCTCGCGTCGAGTTGAACACGACTTCCGATCGCTGTGATGGGCGGCTTCGCGTGTGGGCTCCGCTAGCGATTCGCGTAATCGAGGGAGTCGCTCTTGCCAAAAAACCTTGGAATAGAGGAGATCGTCGGCTAGAATCGCAATTTCGGAGTGCGAATCAAAGGTTTTTAGACCCCGAAACGACGTCTTATCGCCTGAGGCAATAAGTGGGCGTCGAGCGCCTCTGAGTGCCGATTCCGAATTGGGGTCTTATAAGCGATTCCGATAACCGAGCGAAAAGTTATGCCTGTTTGAGCGAAGCTGTGTCCGTATGTGATCGCATCGGCAGCCTGCGACAGCGCTCCCGGAGAGGAATTTGGGCGTCGGACCGGAAATCTCCGAATGCGACCATTTACCGACCGGGTCGATGTGCCGACTCTGAATTGGGGCCTCGCGGGCGGTTCCGACCCCCGGGCGAATAAATATCCGGATCCGACCGGAGGGTACGGAAGTCGGTGTACTAACACACGCTCCGGGGGGGATTTTGGCTCCGGAATGGAATTCAGCGAAACCAGCACCTTGTCGACCGTCTCGGAGTGCCGATTCCGAATTGTGATCACGTAAGCGATTCCGATGCCCGTGCGGAAAGTTATGCCCAATTCTTTCGCTGAAGGGGTGGGAATAAACCAGAGGGGGTGACTATATCGGCGATGTTCGGGCACTCATATCCACGACCTGGAGAGGAGATCTCGCGTCGAGTTGAACACGACATCCGATCGCTGTGACTGGGCGGCTCCGCGTGTGGGCTCCGCCAGCGATTCGCGTAATCGAGGGAGTCGTTACTGCCAAAAAACCTTGGAATAAAGGTGATCGTCGGCTAGAATCGCACTTTCGGAGTGCGAAACGAAGGTTTTTCGACCCCGAAACGACGTCTTATCGCATGAGGCAAAAACTCCGCGTCGAGCGCCTCTGAGTGCCGATTCCGAATGGGGGTCTTATAATCGATTCCGATAACGAGCGAAAAGTTATGACTGTTTGAGGAAAGCGGTGTCCGTATGCGATCGCATCGGCAGCCTGCGACCGAGCTCCCGGAGAGGAATTTGGTTGCCGGACCGGAAATCTCTGAATGCAACAATTTTCCGACCGGGTCGAAGTGCCGACTCTGAATTGGGGCCTCGCGGGCGGTTCCGACCCCCGGGCGAATAAATATCTGCGTCCGACCGGAGGGTACGACAGTCGGTGTACTAGTACACACGCTCCGGGGGGATTTTGGCCCGGAACGGAATTCCGCGAAACCAGCGCCTTGTCGACCGTCTCGGAGTGCCGATTCCGAATTGTGGTCACGTAAGCGATTCCGATGCCCGTGCGGAAAGTTATGCCCAATTCTTTCGCTGAAGGGGTGGGAATAAACCAGAGGGGGTGACTATATCGGCGATGTTCGGGCACCCATATCCACGACCTGGGGAGGAGATCTAGCGTCGAGTTGAACACGACATCCGATCGCTGTGACTGGGCGGCTCCGCGTGTGGGCTTCGCTAGCGATTCGCGTAATCGAGGGAGTCGCTACTGCACAAAAACCTTGGAATAGGTGAGATCTTCGGCTAGAATCGCAATTTCAGAATGCGAAACAAAGGTTTTTAGACCCCGAAACGACGTCTTATCGCCTGAGGCAATAAGTGGGGCGTCGACGCCTCTGAGTGCCGATTCCAAATTGGGGTCTTATAAGCGATTCTGATAACCGAAGCGAAAAGTTATGCCTGTTTGAGCCAAGTGGTGCCCGTATGCGATCGCATCGGCACCATGCGACCGCGCTCCACGAGGAAGAATTGGGCGCCGACCAGAAATCTCGAATGCGCCATTTACCGACCGGGTTGAAGTGACGACTCTGAATTGGGGCCTCGCGGGCGGTTCCGACCCCCGGTGCGAATAAATATCCGCGTCCGACGGAGGTACGGCAGTCAGTGTACTAGTACACACGCTCCGGGGGGATTTTGGCCCCGGAACGGAAGTTCCAAAACCAGCGCCTTGTCGACCGTCTCGAGTGCCGATTCCGAATTGTTTCACGTAAGCGATTCTGATGCCCTGCGGAAAGTTATGCCCAATTCTTTCGCTGAAGGGGTGGGAATAACTGGAGGGGGTGACTATATCGGCGATGTTCGGGCACCCATATCCACGACCTGGGGAGGAGATCTCGCGTCGAGTTGAACACGACTTGCGATCGCTGTGACTGGGCGGCTCCGCGTGTGAGCCCGCCAGCGATTCGCGTAATCCAAGGAGTCGCTACTGCCAAAAAACCTTGGAATAGGGGTGATCGTCGGCTAGAATCGAAATTTCGGAGTGCAAAACGAACGTTTTTAGACCCCGAAACGACGTCTTATCGCCTGAGGCAATAAGTGGGTGTCGTGCGCCTCTGAGTGCTGATTCCGAATTGGGGTTCTTATAGCGATTCCGATAACCGAGCAAAAATTTATGCCTGTTTGAACGAAGCGGTGTCCGTATGCGATCGCATCGGCAGCCTGCGACCGCGCTCCCGGAGAGGAATTTGGGCGCCGGACCGAAAATCTCCGAATGCGACCATTTACCGACCGGGTCGAAGTGCCGACTCTGAATTGGGGCCTCGGGGGCGGTTCCGACCCCCGGGCGAATAAATATCCGCGTCCGACCGGAGGGTACGACAGTCGTTGTACTAACACACGCTCCGGGGGGATTTTGGCTCCGGAACGGAATTCTGCGAAACCCGCGCTTGTCGACCGTCTCGGAGTGCCGATTCCGAATTGTGGTCACGTAAGCGATTCCGAGGCCCGTGCGGAAAGTTATCCCCAATTCTTTCGCTGAAGGGGTAGGAATAAACCGGAGGGGGTGACCATATCGGCGATGTTCGGGCACCCATATCCAAGACCTGGGGAGGAGATCTCGCGTCGAGTTGAACACGACTTCCGATCGCTGTGATTGGGCGGCTCCGCGTGTGGGCTCCGCTAGCGATTCTCGTAATCGAGGGAGTCGCTACTGCCAAAAAACCTTGGAATAAAGGTGATCGTCGGCTAGAATCGCACTTTCGGAGTGCGAAACAAAGGTTTTTAGACCCCGAAACGACGTCTTATCGCCTGAGGCAATAAGTGGGTGTCGAGCGCCTCTGAGTGCCGATTCCGAATTGGTGTCTTATAAGCGATTCCGATAACCGAGCGAAAAGTTATGCCTGTTTGAGCGAAGCGGTGTCCGTATGCGATCGCATCGGCATCCTGCGACCGCGCTCCCGGAGAGGAATTTGGGCGCCGGACCGGAAATCTGCGAATGCGACCATTTACCGACCGGGTCGATGTGCCGACTCTGAATTGGGGCCTCGCGGGCGGTGTTCCGACCGCCGGCGAATAATATCCGCATCCGACCGAGGGTACGGCAGTCGGTGTACTAACACACGCTCCGGGGGGCTTTTTGCTCCGAACGGAATTCTGCGAACCAGCGCCTTGTCGACCGTCTCGGAGTGTCGATTCCGAATTGTGGTCACGTAACGTTCCGATGCCCATGCGGAAAGTTATGCCCAATTCTTTCGTGCTAAGGGGTGGGAATAAACCGGTGGGGGTGACTATATCGGCGATGTTCGGGCACCCATATCCACGACCTGGGGAGGAGATCTCGCATCGAGTTGAACACGACTTCCGATCGCTGTGACTGGGCGGCTCGCGCGTGTGGCTCGCTAGCGATTCGCGTAATCGAGGGAGTCGCTACTGCCAAAAAACCTAGGAATAGGGGAGATCGTCGGCTAGAATCGCAATTTCGGAGTGCGAAACGAAGGTTTTTAGACCCCGAAACGATGTCTTATCGAATGAGGCAATAATTGGGCGTCGAGCGCCTCTGAGTGCCGATTCCGATTGGGGTCTTATAAGCGATTCCGATAACCGAGAGAAAAGTTATGCCTGTGTGAGCGAAGCGGTGTCCGTATGCGATCGCATCGGCAGCCTGCGACTGCGCTCCCGGAGAGGAATTTGGGCGCCGGACCGGAAATCTCTGAATGCGACCATTTACCGACCGGGTCGAAGTGCCGATTCTGAATTTGGGACTCGCGGGCGGTTCCGACCCCCGGGCGAATAAATATCCGCGTCCGAACCGGAGGGTACGGCAGTGGGTGTACTAGTACACACGCTCCGGGGGGATTTTTGCCCCGGAACAGAATTCCGCGAAACCAGCGCCTTGTCGACGTCTCGGAGTGCCGATTCGAATTGTGGTCACGTAAGCGATTCCGAGGCCTGTGCGGAAAGTTATGCCCAAATCTTTCGCTGAAGGGGGGGTGGGAATAAACCGGAGGGGGTGACTATATCGGCGATGTTCGGGAACCCATATCCACGACCTGGGGAGGAGATCTCGCGTCGAGTTGAACACGACTTCCGATCGCTGTGACTGGGCGGCTCCGCGTGTGGGCTCCTCCAGTGATTCGCGTAATCGAGGGAGTCGCTACTGCCAAAAAACCTTGGAATATGGGAGATCGTCGGCTAGAATCGCAATTTCAGAGTGCGAAACGAAGGTTTTTAGACCCCGAAACGACGTCTTATCGCCTAAGGCAATAAGTGGGCATCGAGTGCCTCTGAGTGCCGATTCCGAATTGGGGTCTTATAAGCGATTCCGATAACCGAGCGAAAAATTTATGCCTGTTGAGCAAAGCGGTGTCCGTATGCGATCGCATCGGCAGCCTGCGATCGCGCTCCGGAGAAGAATTGGGCGCCGGAGGGTACGGCAGTTAGTGTATAGTACACACGCTACGGGAGGGATTTTGGCCCCAGAACGGAATTCCGCAAAACCAGCGCTTGTCGACCGTCTCGGAGTGCCGATTCCGAATTGTGGGCACGTAAGCAAATCCGATGCCCGTGCTGAAAGTTATGCCCAATTCTTTCGATGAAGGGGTGGGAATAAACAGGAGGGGTTGACTATATCGGCGATGTTCGGGCACCCATATCCACGACCTGGGGAGGAGATATCGCGTCGAGTTGAACACGACTTCCGATCTCTGTGACTGGGCGGCTCCGCGTGAGGGCTCCTCCAGCGATTCGCGTAATCCAAGGAGTCACTACTGCCAAAAAACCTGGAATAGGGTGATCGTCGGCTAGAATCGAAATTTCGGAGTGCGAAACAAAGGTTTTTAGACCCCGAAACGGCGTCTTATCGCCTGAGGCAAAAGTGGGCGTCGTGCGCCTCTGAGTGCCGATTCCGAATTGGGGTCTTATAAGCGATTCCGATAACCGAGCGAAAAGTTATGCCTGTTGAGCGAAGCGGTGTCCGTATGCGATCGCATCGGCAGCCTGCGACCGCGCTCCCGGAGAGGAATTTGGGCGCCGGACCGGAAATCTCTGAATGCGACCATTTCCGACCGGGTCGATGCGCCGACTCTGAATTGGGGCCTCACGGGCGGTTCCGACCCCCGGCGAATAAATATCCGCATCGACCGGAGGCTACGGCAGTCGGTGTACTAACACACGCTCGGGGAGGATTTTGGTCCGGAACGGAATTCCGCGAAACCAGCGCCTTGTCGACCGTCTCGGAGTGCCGATTCCGAATGTGGTCACGTAAGCGATTCCGATGCCCGTGCGGAAAGTTATGCCTAATTCTTTCGCTGAAGGGGTGGGAATAAACTGGAGGGGGTGACTATATCGGCGATGTTCGGGGCACCATATCCACGACATGGGGAGGAGATCTCGCGTCGAGTTGAACACGACTTCCGATCGCTGTGACTGGGCGGCTCCGCGTGTGGGCTCCGCCAGCGATTCGCGTAATCGAGGCAGTCGCTACTGCCAAAAATCCTTGGAATTGGGGAGATCGTCGGCTAGAATCGTAATTTCAGAGTGTGAAACGAAGGTTTTTAGACCCCGAAACGACGTCTTATCGCCTGAGACAATATTGGGCGTCGAGCGCCTCTGAGTGCCGATTCCGAATTGGGGTCTTATAAGTGATTCCGATAACCGAGCGAAAAGTTATTCCTGTTTGAGCGAAGCGGTGTCCGTATGCGATCGCATCGGCAGCCTGCGACCGAGCTCCCGTAGAGGAATTTGGGTGCCGGACCGGAAATCTCTGAATGCGACCATTTACCGACTGGGTCGAATTGCCGACTCTGAATTGGGGCCTCACGGGCGGTTCCGACCCCCGGGCGAATAAATATCCGCGTCCGACCGGAGGGTACGGCAGTCGGTGTACTATACACACGCTCCGAGGGGGGGGGGGATTTTTGCCCCGGAACGGAATTCCGCGAAACAGCGCCTTGTCGACCGTCTCGGAGTGCCGATTCCGAATTGTGGTCACGTAAGCGATTCCGATCCCGTGCGGAAAGTTATGCCCAATTCTTTCGCTGAAGGGGTGGGAATAAACCGGAGGGGGTGACCATATCGGCGATGTTCGGGCACCCATATCCACGACCTGGGGAGGAGATCTCGCGTCGAGTTGAACACGACTTCCGATCGCTGTGACTGGGCGGCTCCGCGTGTGGGCTTCGCAAGCGATTCGCGTAATCGAGGGAGTCGCTACTGCCAAAAAACCTTGGAATAGGGAGATTGTCGGCTAGAATCGTAATTTCAGAGTGCGAAACCAAGGTTTTTAGACCCCGAAACGACGTGTTAACGCCTGAGGAAATAACTAGGCGTCGAGCGCCTCTGAGTGCCGATTCCGAATTGGGGTCTTATAAGCAATTCCGATAACCGAGCGAAAAGTTATGCCTGTTTGAGCGAAGCTGTGTCCGTATGTGATCGCATCGGCAGCCTGCGACAGCGCTCCCGGAGAGGAATTTGGGCGCCGGACCGGAAATCTCCGAATGCGACCATTTACCGATCGGGTCGATGTGTCGACTCTGAATTGGGGCCTCGCGGGCGGTTCCGACCCTCGGGCGAATAATATCCGCATCCGACCGGAGGGTACGGCAGTCGGAACACACGCTCCGGGCGGGATTTTTCCCTCCGGAACGGAATTCCGCGAAACTAGCGCCTTGGACCGTCTCGGAGTGCCGATTCCGAATTGTGGTCACGTAAGCGATTCCGATGCCTGTGCGGAAAGTTATGCCCAATTCTTTCGCTGAAGGGTTGGGAATAAACCGGAGGGGGTGACTATATCGGCGATGTTCGGGTACCCATATCCACGATCTGGGAGGAGATCTCGCGTCGAGTTGAACACGACTTCCGATCGCTGTGACTGGGCGGCTCCGTGTGTGGGCTCCGTCAGCGATTCGCGTAATCGAGGGAGTTGCTACTGCCAAAAAACCTTGGAATAGGGGAGATCGTCGGCTAGAATCGCAATTTCGGAGTGCGAAACGAAGGTTTTTAGACCCCGAAACGACGTCTTATCGCATGAGGCAATAATTGGGCGTCGAGCGCCTCTGTGTGCCGATTCCGAATTGGGGTCTTATAAGCGATTCCGATAACCGAGCGAAAAGTTATGCCTGTTTGAGCAAAGCGGTGTCCGTATGCGATCCCATCGGCAGCCTGCGACCGTGCTCCCGGAGAGGAATTTGGGCTCCGGACCGGAAATCTCCGAATGCGACCATTTACCGACCGGGTCGAAGTGCCGACTCTGAATTGGGGCCCGCGGGCGGTTCCGACCCCCGGGCGAATAAATATCCGCGTCCGACCGGAGGGTACGGAAGTCGGTGTACTAACACACCTCCGGGGGGTTTTGGCTCCAGAACGGAATTCAGCGAAACCAGCACCTTGTCGACCGTCTCGGAGTGCCGATTCCGAATTGTGGTCACGTAAGCGATTCCGATGTCCGTGCGGAAAGTTATGCCCAATTCTTTCGCTGAAGGGGTGAGAATAAACCGGAGGGGGTGACCATATCGGCGATGTTCGGGCACCCATATCACGACCTGGGGAGGAGATCTCGCGTCGAGTTGAACACGACTTCCGATCGCTGTGACTGGGCGGCTCCGCGTGTGGGCTCCGCCAGCGATTCGCGTAATCGAGGGAGTCCTACTACTGCCAAAAAACCTTGGAATAAAGGTGATCGTCGACTAGAATCGCACTTTCGAGTGCGAAACAAAGGTTTTTAGACCCCGAAACGACGTCTTATCGCCTGAGGCAATAAGTGGGTGTCGAGCGCCTCTGAGTGACGATTCCGAATTGGGGTCTTATAAGCTATTCCGATAACCGAGAGAAAAGTTATGCCTGTTTGAGCGAAGCGGTGTCCGTATGCGATCGCATGGCAGCCTGCGACCGCGCTCCCGGAGAGGAATTTGGGCGCCGGACCGGAAATCTCCGAATGCGACCATTTACCGCCGGGTCGATGTGCCGACTCTGAATTGGGGCCTCGGGGACGTTTCTGACCAGCGGGCGAATATAAAGACAAAAGTCAGGAAAAGACAAGTTCTGAGGAGTCTGAGTCAAATGAGGATGAAATTACCCTCATGACCAGGCAATTCAGAAAATTCTTGAAATATAGAAAATGAAAAATGTCTGGGAAAAAGAAGTTTTCCTCAGGTAAAAGAAACACTTCCTCTTCTAATTTCAACAAGAATAAAAATCTGACAAATTATAATCTGTTATAGGTGCAACAAACCAGGACATGAAGGGAGAATGTCCTGAGAACAAGAAGGAAAAGCACAAGAAGTTCCAGAAGTTCAAGAAGCCAAAGGCCATGGTAGCCACTTGGTCTGATGAAGACTCAAGTGAGAAGAAGAAGACAAAAATCCTCAAGCTCTGAGAGTGAGGAAATCTGCTTCATGGCCAACAACTTGAAGAAAAGGTAAGCACTTCTTTGAAGATTTCACTGTTGAAGATTGGCAGGATGTTTATGCTGAATTAGTTGAAAAATATTCTGAAATGAGAAAAGAAAATAAACCCAAAAAGAAAATTGAAAACATGTATCATAACCAATCTTCAAATAATAGAATTTGTGAGCTAGAAAATGAAATAACAGAATTAAATGAAAGAAAAAGAAAACCTTCTAAATTTGATTGATGATCTAAAGCTTGCCTCTCAAAAGGCCATCCAGAATTCAAAGACCTATCTGAAAAGCTGGAAATGGAAAAACAAGAAAAACAACAAAAGATTGAAGAAATTAAAACCTTCAAAACCAGCTAAAAGAAAGGGATGAAGTTATCCAAACATTCACAAAAGGTAAAGATAACTTGGAGGCACTGCTAGGAACAAACATGACAACAACTTCTCATGGATTAGGATTCAACAAACAGAAACCAAAGAAAGACAAATCTGGTGAGAAAAAGGGCAAAGCACCATTAATTAAATTTGTCAAGGGTCCTAATCTTGAGAACACAGAAATCAAGCAAACATCAGACAAAACATCAAACAAAACATCAAACAAAACACAAAACAAATCAAAAACTCAAAAACAAAAGAAGACAACAAGGTCGACACAGTCTCCTGACAGGTCGACCTGCTCAACATAACAGCTACAAACAACTCAATCAAAATTCAAAATAAAAATTTGAAAAACAAGAAAAAGTCAAAGGAAATCATTTATAAAGAACCTTGGACCTCCAAGACAGCATTTCAAGATGATTGGACCAATCCTTGGAGCCAATGGTATGACAACCCTTGTTGGTATCATCCTCAATTCTTTTATCCAAACTTTTGATGTACCAACAAAATCCATGGATTCCATCTCCTCATCTGAATTCTATGCTCAAATGAAAAACTCCCCTCCCACTAAAAACAAAAAATTTGGTGCTTTCATTCCTAAGGGAAAGAACAAACAGAAAAAGACTGAAAACACCAAAGTAACAAAACAAAAATAAAAAACAAGTCAAATTTGGGTGAGAAAAGATTTGTTAACATTGTCCAAACTTTCTGATGGTCCCAACTCTGTTTGGGTACCAAAATCTTCTCTCCACTGTATATGTTGCAGGAAGGTCGTGCACCCAAATCCAATGTGTGGTTTCTTGACAGTGGGTGTTCACGACACATGACGGGAGATAGAGCCAAATTTTCTTCCTGCTGGAAAAGGAGGGAGGGTCAGTAATATTTGGAGGTAAAAATAAAGGAAAGATCATAGGATCTGGAAAGGTTGGTCAAACTTCCTCAAACTCTGTGATAGTGTTTTATTAGTTGATGGTCTTGATTACAATCTGTTAAGTATTAGCCAACTATGTGACAAAGGTCACAAAGTGTGTTGAATCCAATTTCTGTAAGATCATTGATTCATCAACTGATAAGATAAAATTTGTGGAAAAAAGGGAAAACAATGTTTACATGATCGACCTAATAAAAACTTCTCTGAAAATCTTTGCTTTGTTGCTAATAAAGATGAAATTGCATGGACTTGGCACAAAAGACTTGGCCATGCAAGTTTCAGAACATAAATAAATTGTTAAGGCTGAATCTGGTTAAGGGTCTTCCTGAAACTTTCTCAAATGTTGAAAATCAAGTTTTGTGGGATCTGTGCCCAAGGAAAACAAACAAGAAAATCTTTTAAGACCTTCAATGAGGTACTCACATCTAGGCCACTAGAACTACTTCACATGGACCTTTTTGGCCCAACAAGAGTTCAAAGTCTAAGTGGCAAAAGATATGGGTTTGTAATCATTGATGATTTACAAGATTTACTTGGTTATCTTCTTGTCCCACAAAAGTGATACTTGCCTTGAATTCAGGAAATTCTGTACCACAGCCCTAACAAACTTCATATAAAATCAAAAATATTTTAACTGATCATGGGGGTGAATTTGAAAACCAATCATTTTCTGATTTATGTGCTGAATTTCAAATATTCCACAAGTTTTCTTCACCTAGAACTCCAGAACAAAATGGAGTTGTGGAAAGAAAGAATAGAACTCTTGTGGAGATGGCTAGATCCATGCTCTTAGAAAGTAAGTTGCCCAAATCCTTCTGGGCTGAAGCTGTAAACACAGCAAATCACATTCTAAATAGAGCTTTGATCAGACCAAAAATCAGAAAAACCCCCTATGAATTATTGAAAAACAAAAAGCCAACTGTTTCTTATTTCAAAACCTTGGGTGCAAATGCTATGTACACAATAATAATAAAGAAAATCTTGACAAGTTTGATGCTAAGAGTCAGGAAGCCATCTTCCTTGGCTATTCAGAAGTGTCAAGAGCTTTCAGAGTGTACATCTTGAAAAACAAAACTGTTGAAGAGTCTATCATATATTTGATGAAAATTTCTTTTCAACTAACACTTCTAAATCTTGCAGGGAAAAACAAGACAGTGAAGAGGATGACTTCATTGTGGACTCTTCACCAACTGTTGAGGAGCTTGAAGACTGTGGTGAGATCTTGAACAACAATTCACCATCTTCAAGTGGAACAGGTAATATTGCTCCAAATTTGGTACTCCTCAACAGGTAACTTCTGAACATCGAAGTTAAGAGATCACCCTTTGGATAATGTAGGTGGTAATTTACATGATAGGTTAGAACTAGATCTTCATTCTGCATAATCTTGAAGAAGACCCACTAGCTCTAATTTCCCAATTGAACCAAAGTCATTGATGAAGCTTTATCAAGTTCTGAGTGGATTGATGCATGCATGATGAACTTCATCAATTTGAACGAAATCAAGTATGAGAATAGTACCTAGACCTAGTGACCAAAACCATCTGGCACTAGATGGGTTTTCAGAAACAAATTGAATGAATCTGGTCAGGTAATTAGAAATAAAGCTAGGCTAGTTGCAAAGGGGTACAATCAAGAATTTGAATGATTTTGAAGAATCATATGCCCCTGTAGCTAGACTAGAAGCAGTCAGAATTTTCCTTGCTTTTGCATCCTCCATGAATTTCAAAGTTATCAAATGGATGTCAAAAGTGCATTTTTAAATGGTTATATAAGGAAAATATTTTTGTTGAACAACCTCCTGGTTTGAAAATGAAAAATATCTTAACCATATTTTCAAGCTTCATAAGGCTCTCTATGGTCTTAAACAAGCTCCAAGAGCTTGGTATGACGGTTGAGTTCCTTTTGCTTGAAAAAGGATACTCTAGAGGTAATGTTGATCAAACACTGTTCACAAAAACAATCAATAAAGAAATAATTGTAGTCCAAAATTATGTTGATGACATAATATTTGGCTCAACCAATAAAGGCATGTGCAATGAATTTTCAAATCAAATGAAGAATGAATTTGAAATGAGTTAATGGGAGATTTAACATTTTTCTTGGGATTGCAGGTTAACCAAACATCTGAAGGGATCTTCATCAGTCAAGCCAAGTATGTCAAGGAACTTCTCAAAAGGTTTGACTTTCAGAACCTCAAGCATTCAAGCACACCTATTGCTATAAATGCTAAGCTAGAAGAAGACTCAAATGGTAAGTCAGTAGACCCAAAGACATACAGAGGTATGATTGGCTCTCTACTCTATCTTACAACTTCTAGACCAGATATTCAGTTTAGTGTGTGTTGTGTGCTAGATATCAGTCTAATCCTAAGGAAAGTCACATGTTAGCTGTTAAAGAATTTTCAAATATTGTTGGAACATGTGATTTAGGAATTTGGTATCCTGCTAATTGCAAGCTAGATTTGATTGCCTATTGTGATGCTGACTATGCTGGGTGTAAATTAGATAGAAAAAGCACAAGTGGCTTGTGTTTATTCCTAGGTGGGTGCCTTATTTCTTGGGCTTCCAAGAAGCAACATTCAGTTGCACTGTCAACTGCAGAGGCTGTGATGTTGCAGCAGGTAGATGTGGAACTCAGATTCTCTGGGTGAAACATCAACTTCTCGATTACAACCAAGATTTAGGTTGTGTACCCATCCTATGTGATAACACAAGTGCAATAAATCTGTCTAAGAACCCCATTCAGCATTCTAGAACCAAGCATATTGAGATTAGGCATCACTTCTTGAGAGATGAGGTTGCAAAGAAGTCCTTGAACTCCATTTCATTGAAACTGAAAAACAAATTGCAGACATATTCACCAAACCCCTTCCTGAAAACAGATTTTCATCCTTAAGGAGAGAACTTGGTCTTTGTAAATGTCCACATTCTTGATCTCTCTTTAGTTTGGGTTGAGTGTATGCACTGTCTAAGGGGGAGTTCTTTTCATATCATAACCCTTTGCTTCCTTCAGTCACACTGTCCATATCTCTCTCAATTCCACTTCCATTTCTTTGGACAATAAATTCTTCAACTCTTATTGTGTTGAAATTTCTTGGTATATCAAATGGTGACTTGGAGAAGGACAAGTCAGGCTTGTCTGGACACTTTCACTATGCGTGAGTATATATCTCCGCCAAGTACTAAGAAAAATATGCAATTGCAGGGGGAGCTTTTATTGTTAAAAGAAAATTATCTTTCTTGATTTCAAAAAACTTGCATATCTTTATTTTGATAGAAAATGATTGAAATCATCATCTCAGGGGGAGCTAGAAAATTCACAAGTCATGACTTTGCAAAATTCAAACTTTCTTGCATTTCATCAATTTCCTACATGATGTCATCATTCAGATGTCTAGAGTCTCCAAATGATCCTTTGAGTGATCTATCATATTTTTACTAATCAACTGTCAACTATATTTTTCAACCCACAGAAACTCAGAACTCTTCCAAGATTGAAAACAACTTGTGTCTTGAAATTAAAACATCTCCTTGTTTGCAACTGATGTTGGATAAAATGATTTCTATTACAAAACTCTCAAAAATTTTGAAAATTCAATAGAGCAATGGCATTGTGCTGAGAAACTGCACACCTTCACAATGAATGAAGTGCCATGCATGTCATGAGGCACTAATGCTATCTCTGTTCAAAGGGGATAAAAATTCAAAATAAATTCAAAATACAGCAAAAATGTGCTACACTTTTGATGATGACTGAGTAACTGGAATATTGGCGTCTACAAAACGTATATTCATGTCAAAAGGTCATCATTTACCCCTTTGAGACTTGACAATGAATAAATCTTAAGTATCCAGGGACTATGGTGTGTAAAAAAACTAGTACTTGAGTGAAAAGATTTATATCATTTGATAGTCTGTTACAAAAACAAAAATATGTGTGTTAATGGAGTTTTGTTAGAAAGAATCATTTTCATCCATCATCAAGTTGTTCTTTAAGATTGTGTTTTATTTTCAAAACAATTGTATTCAGTCTAGAGGATATCTTTATTCTTTAACGTTGAGAAATATGGTAGCTTATAGTTGATTGTTAGATATATTATATCCCTCAAATCATCATTTCATTGACTCAAGTCTTTGAATGCTCATATCCTATTGGAAATTGTTTAAAACTTGAATTGTGATGAATTTTGCAAAATATAACAAATGAATTTTTAAGTCTCTTAAAAAATCCTTGAAATGACTATTTCTCTCATTGATTATCATTTTAAAGAAGCCCCAAAAATTCTCAAATATTTTTTCTCACAAAAATTCAACTTTTCTTCATAGGCCAGGTCGACACCACATCTATCCCGTGTCGACACACTCCCTAGGTCAGGTCGACACTAAAGTCTTCCAGTGTCGACACTGCACCCCTTGCCAGACTTTTTAAATCGTGGGTTCCGGTTAGCCCTGTTGTTCCTGCGGGGTATTGCACCACTGCAACCCTTTTTAGGCATCAGGTCGACCCGACGGTCGTTTCTCTCTCGTTTCCGGCAAGAAATTCCACAAACTTCTCTCTCAATCACATTCCTTTCTCAATCATCTCTCTTCTCCTTCATCCACTCCCGATTCCACTCCAACCTTGCAACCATGGTGAGAAAAATGGGTCCTCGCCGTGGAGCAAAGTCTCAGGCCTCATCTAGGCCAGTTCCGCAGAGGATGATGTTCCTAACTTAGAAAGAAGAACAAACGGCGCAATGACCTGCAGAGCAACCAGGGTCCTCCTCTGCATCTCAGCCAGCAGCCAAGAGAGGTAGACCCTCTTCTTCGGGCAGAGGTAGAGTTTCTACCAACCCTAGACCTGAGAATCCGGGCTCCTCTTTGGAGATTCTAAGAGTCATCATCATCTTCGTCTGAGTCTTCCCAGTCTCAAGAAAAAATCCCTCAGAGTCCATCAGTGAAGCTAAGCTAATCCTAAAGCCCAGAATAGTGGATTTGACAGACATTCAGCTAGCAAATACCTTTCCAGAAATTCAGACTTTCTTCTCTTTTCAGTCTTGGTTAATCTTCATCTCTGGATTTCAAATCATGTATCCAAGACTTGTTCGGGAATTCTACAAGAATTTGAAATGCACCAAGGTTGGGTATAAGTCAAAGGTTCAAGGAATAGACATAAATCTGCTACAGACTTAGCAGTCCACTGTTTCACATTCCAAATGAAGGGGCAGATTATCATAGTTTTGAATTTGATTCATGAAGCTTATACCATCATGACAGGCTTACCTGCTGATAAATCTGATTCCAACAAACCTTTGTCACCAAATTCAACACAAACACATTTCCCCATGTGTTGAGGATTATCCACCATATGTTGACCACAATCATTACCCCTCAAGGTGGTGGAAGGTACAGGCTCACAGATTTACAGAGATTCATTCTCTATTGCATGGCAAAGGACATTAAAATCAATCTCCATGTAATAATGTATCAGATTATATCTGAAACAACCAGGAAAGAACTCAAGAGATCTCTTCCATATGCTGCACACCTGACTTCAGTGTTCCAGCACTTTGGTGTGCCTTTGGACAATGAGAAATCCCAGTCTATCCCTAAATCCAACATCTATCGCTTCAAGACTATTCAGAAATTCATGGGATTCAGACTGGAGGGTAATCAAGTTAGGAGAGGGCCAGTTGTAGTTGAGGCCCCTCAAGCTCAGGAGCACCAGCCTCATGTCCAAGAGGAACAGTCAAGGTCAAGGGGACCAGCCCAGGGTCAAGAGGAACAGCCTCAAGGTCAAGGGGACCAGCCCCAGGGTCAAGAGGAACAGCCTCAAGCTCAGGGGACCAGCCCCAAGGTCAAGAGGATCAGCCTCCTTGAATGAGGATCAGCCTCAAGCATCAACTGAAAGTGATATACCATTCATGCCCCACTCTCACCTCAGTTTCAACCCTCCTCCATGCACACTGAATTTGACATTCCACATGTCTCTCCACAACCCACATTTCAAGCATCCACATCCTCTGGGGGACCTTCTGTTCCACCAGAGTTGTTCTCCTTTTTAAATGATAAATTTGAAACCTTGAACACCTCTATTCAAACCATGTCACAAGCTTTTGAGTTGAGGATTCAAAGGATGGAGAAACACTGTGTCTGCCAAGTTCATAGAGCAAAAAGCTGCCTCAGACTATGCAGCTCAAAGATTCAATAGATTATTGGTACACTGGCAGATGCTTCAGTTCAGCTCAAAGAACATTAAGACAAACTGGAGAAGGTTCTTACGGGGATTTAGCAAATTCCCAAGCTGATGTCTTCAATACCAAGCAGACACTACATGAGATCACCAGCACAAGACTTTCTTTTGCACATCTAGTGGATGATTTGGAGAGCATGAGGAATTTCAATGCTCACATTGACAAACAGATCACTGATTTGAAAATGGAATTCAAAATCATGCAAAGGCCTGGTTGGTCAGCTGGATCTTCCTCTTCACAACCCATATAGCTGATCTAGCCAGAATTCAAGCTACTTTGATAGAAAACTCAGACAGAATGGAACATTACTTGCATACAAGACTCACAACCATTCAAGATCAAATGAAGTCCAGCTTGACTTCCTGGAGAAAAGATTGTCAGACATTGAGACAATCTTAGTTCCCATTCCTCCTCCTCCTCCTCCACCTTCTACATAATGTAATTTTTTTTGATGATGTCAAAGGGGGAGAAGAAAGAAAGAGAACAAGAAATGATTGTAATGTTTTGGAAAGACTGTAATGTTTACTCTTGAATGAAATGAAATGCTTTTTGCTTAGCTTGAATGAACTCGTCTTGTGTCTTCAATATGATTGAAAATGTTATGTGAATGTGAATATATGAATGCTTGTCAAGTTGCTTGACCTCTTTTATGCAACTAACTTACTTCAAGCAACATTGTACTTCATTAGTACAACCATCAATTGTGACTGAGTTATATTTAAAGGTCTTTGACAAGCATGAACAAAAGAAAAATAAGGACTTTGAATAACCAAAAATTGCTTAGAATCACATCTCATCAAAACCTCATTGTCATATGGATTTAATGTTGCCATCATCAAAAAGGGGAGAGATTGTTGGGTTGAGTGTAATTTCATATCATTTCCCCTCCTTTTGATGATGACAA
Organism: Colocasia esculenta; assembly: GCA_014218235.1. Classification (NCBI taxonomy): domain Eukaryota; kingdom Viridiplantae; phylum Streptophyta; class Magnoliopsida; order Alismatales; family Araceae; genus Colocasia; species Colocasia esculenta. The sequence continues at coordinate 34,098 of JACBKR010000237.1, forward strand.
ATGTGATTTAATGCAAACTAATTGAAACATGATAAACACACCTTACCTGAGATTTATATTCAAAAAGCATGTTTCAAAACACATCTATCATTTGTACTCATAATAAAATATTTTACTAATGATATATGTGTTTAATTTTCAGGTACAAATACTTTTTGCAAAAGTGGTGTGACACACCCCCAATGGTGTCGACACAATACCTCAGACTCCAGGCAAAAAGCTGAAGAAATGCTGAGACTGTGTCGACACGAGTCAAAAAGCAGGTCGACACGAGTCGCAAATTCCAGGATTTAGACTACTCAGGTCGACATGATCAGGATCAGGTCGACACTGGACCTCGTTCCCAGAACAGCTGTTTTCAGGATTGGGACAGGAGGTCGACACCACCACAGGGCAGGTCGACACACTACGGAAAGAATGCAACTTAAAATGGATGATTGCCACGTGTTCCTAGGGCGATGGTGTATCAACCTAGGATCGTGTGCCCTTGTACCTTTGGAATCTTTGGGTATAAAAAGCCCCCATTTGGCCATCCATCACATCAAGAGACCAACGAACTCTTGGAGCCTCCGGAAAAGTTTCTTTGGCGGCGAGAAGAGCTCATCTCCCTCCTCTGCTCTCTGGTGTCTTCTGAAAACCAATTCTCATCAAATCAAGTGTGAGAATTGGAGTGTGATCCTTGAAGAAGCAATTGAAGCGCCTCAAGGAAGCAGATCAAGTAGAAGCATCCATTGGAGAAGATTTCAAGGAAGATCCCAAGTTCAAAAGTGCAGAGCATCGTTTGAGACTTCAAGAATCCAAGCCTCTTCCCAATCTGAGCTTCTACAAGGGAGTACAATTGAAGAACAAAGTCTTTTATAAATTCTTACTGCCTTCTGTTCTTCTGAGACATTTTGAGATTGTGCAAGTGCTTCTGCATATTCTCATGAATGTTCTCATGTTCGACATGATCTGCTGCTAGAAGATCTATGTCTTGTTGGTGTCTAGCAAAGTTGTTTGTGAGCCATTGTGCTCAGTTTGAGTTGTCGAACTCAAGTGTTGTTGAGCAGTCTTGCTCAGGGATCTAGAGCAGTCTTACTCTAGAGTTGTGTGAGTTGTAAACTCAGGTGTTGGAGTTGTCTGGCTCCAGTGGGTGTGTTACCCAGGTTGTTTAGTGAATCCTCACTGGGTGTGAGGGGTGGATGTAGGAATCACATGGGTGATTTCCGAACCACCTAAAAATCTCTGTGCACTTGTCTATTTGTGGTTTGATTATATCATCCGTTAGATGCTTGCATAGGATCGCTTAAGATTCACTTAATCAACTGGTTTTCACATCTTATTTATCAACTCACTTAACATCTCATCAGATCTGTGTTTTTCACTGTTAAAATTGCCTCTGATTCTAAAAGTATTTTAAATTGCTTAAGCTTCCGCATAAAGTGGCATAGATCTATTCATCCCCCCCTTCTAGATCTTATCCACACCTTTTCCTCGATCCTTCACGGAAATCTCCGAATGCGACCATTTACCGACCGGGTCGATGTGCCGACTCTGAATTGGTGCCTCGCGTGCGGTTCCGACCCCCGGGCGAATACATATCCGCATCCGACCGGAGGGTACGGAGTCTTTACTACCACCTTTCCGGGGGGATTTTGGCTCCGGAACGGAATTCCGCGAAACCACGCCTTGTCGACCATCTCGGAGTGCCGATTCTGATTGTGGTCACGTAAGCGATTCCGATGCCCGTGCGAAGTTATGCGAAATTCTTTCGCTGAAGGGGTGGGAATAAACCGGAGGGGTGTACTATATCGCGATTTTCGGGGACCCATATCCCGACCTGGGGAGGAGATCTCACGTCGAGTTGAACACAGACTTCCGATCGCTGTGACTGGGCGGCTCCGCGTGTGGGCTCCGCCAGCGATTCGCGTAATCGAGGGAGTCGCTACTGCAAAAAAACCTTGGAATAGGGGAGATCGTCGGCTAGACGCAATTTCGGAGTGCGAAATGAAGGTTTTTAGACCCCGAAACGACGTCTTATTGCATGAGGCAATAATTCGGCATCGAGCGCCTCTGAGTGCCGATTCCTAATTGGGGTCTTATAAGCGATTCCGATAATCGAGCGAAAAGTTATGCCTGTTTGAGCGAAGCGGTGTCCGTATGCGATCGCATCGGCAGCCTGCGACCGCGCTCCCGGAGAGGATTTGGGCGCCGGACCGGAAATCTCCGAATGCGACCATTTACCGACGGGTAGAAGTGTCGACTCTCTGAATTGGGGCCTCCCGGGCGGTTCCGACCCCCGGGCGAATAAATATCAGCGTCCGACCGGAGGTACGGCAGTCGGTGTATTAACACACGCTCCGGGGGGGATTTTGGCTCCGGAACGAAATTCCGCAAAACCAGCGCCTTGTCGACCGTCTCGGAGTGCCGATTCCGAATTGTGGTCACGTAAGCGATTCTGATGCCCGTGCTGAAAGTTATGCCCAATTCTTTCGCTGAAGGGGTGGAATAAACCGGAGGGGGTGACTATATCGGCGATGTTGTTCGGGCACCCATATCCCGACCTGGGGAGGAGATCTCGCGTCGAGTTGAACACGACTTCCGATCGCTGTGACTGGGCGGCTCCGCGTGTGGGCACTGCCAGCGATTCGCGTAATGGAGGGAGTCGCTACTAACTGACAAAAAACCTTGGAATAGGGGTGATCGTCGGCTAGAATCGCAATTTCGGAGTGCGAAATGAAGGTTTTTAGACCACGAAATGACGTCTTATCGCCCAGGCACTAAGTGGGCGTCGTGCGCCTCTGAGTGCCGATTCCGAAGTTGGGGTCTTATAAGCGATTCGATAACCGAGCGAAAAGTTATGCCTGTTTGAGCGAAGCGGTGTCCGTATGCGATCGTATCGGCAGCCTGCCGCGCTCACCGGAGAGGAATTTGGGCGCCGGACCGGAAATCTCCGAATGCAACATTTGCCGACCGGGTCGAAGTGCCGACTCTGAATTGGGGCCTCGCGGGCGGTTCCGACCCCCGGGCGAATAAATATCTGCGTCCGACCGGAGGGTACGGCAGTCGGTGTACTAGTACACACGCTCCGGGGGGGGGGGGGGGGGGGGGATTTTGGCCCCGAAACGGATTTCCGCGAAACCAGCGCCTTGTCGATCGTCTCGGAGTGCCGATTCCGAATTGTTGTAACGTAAGCGATTCCGAGGCCCGTGCGGAAAGTTATGCCCAATTCTTTCGCTGAAGGGGTGGGAATAAACCGGGGGGTGACTATATCGGCGATTTTCGGCACCCATATCCACGACCTGGGGAGAATCTCGCGTCGAGTTGAACACGACTTCCGATCGCTATGACTGGGCGGCTCCTCGTTGGCTCCGCTAGCGATTCGCGTAATCTCGGGAGTCGCTACGTCTACTGCCAAAAAACCTTAGAATAGGGGAGATCGTCGGCTAGAATCGCAATTTCGGAGTGCGAAACAAGGTTTTTAGACTCCGAAACGACGTCTTATTGTCGAGCGCCTCTGAGTTCCGATTCCGAATTGGGGTCTTATAAGCGATTCCGATAACCGAGCGAAAGGTTATGCCTGTTTGAGCGAAGCGGTGTCCGTATGCGATCGCATCGGCAGCCTGCGACCGCGCTCCCGGAGAAGAATTTGGGCGCCGGACCAGAAATCTCTGAATGCGACCATTTACCGACCGGGTCGAAGTGCCGACTCTGAATTGGGGCCTCGCGGGCGGTTCCGACCCCCGGGCGAATAAATATCCGCGTCCGACCGGAGGGTACGGTAGTCGGTGTACTACACACGCTCCGGGGGGGATTTTGGCCCCGAAACGGAATTCCGCAAAACCAGCACCTTGTCGACCGTCTCGGAGTGCCGATTCCGAATTGTGGTCAGGTAAGCGATTCCGATGCCCGTGCGGAAAGTTATGCCCAATTCTTTCGCTGAAGGGGTAGGAATAAACAGGAGGGGGTGACTATATCGACGATGTTCGGGCACCCATATCCACGACCTGGGGAGGAGATCTCGCGTCGAGTTTAACATGACTTCCGATCGCTGTGACTGGGCGGCTCCGCGTGTGGGCTCCGCCAGCGATTCGCGTAATCGAAGGAGTCGCTACAGCTAAAAAACCTTGGAATAGGGGTGATCGTCGGCTAGAATCGCAATTTCAGAGTGCGAAACGAAGGTTATTACACCCCGAAACGACGTCTTATCGTCTGAGGCAATAAGTGGGCGTCGTGCGCCTCGAGATTCCGATTCCGAATTGGGGTCTTATAAGCGATTCCGATAACCGAGCGAAAAGTTATGCCTGTTTGAGCGAAGCGGTGTCCGTATGCGATCGAATCTGCAGCATGCGACCGCGCTCCTGGAGAGGAATTTGGGCGCCGGACCGGAAATCTCCGAATGCGACCATTTACCGATCGGGTCGATGTGCCGACTCTGAATTGGGGACTCGCGGGCGGTTCCGACCCCCGGGCGAATAAATATCCGCATCCGACCGGAGGGTACGGCAGTCGGTGTACTAACACACGCTCCAGAGGGGATTTTGGCTCCGGAACGGAATTCCTCGAAACCAGCGCCTTCTCGACCATCTCGGAGTGTCGATTCCGAATTGTGGTCACGTAAGCGATTCCGATGCCTGTTGCGGAAAGTTGAGATGACTTCTTTCGCTGAAGGGGTGGGAATAAACCGTAGGGGGTGACTATATCGGCGATGTTCGGGCACCCCTATCCACGACCTGGGGAGGAGATCTCGCGTCGAGTTGAACACGACTTCCGATCGCTGTGACTGGGCGGCTCCGCGTGTGGGCTTCGCCAGCGATTCGCGTAATCGAGGGAGTCGCTACTACTGCCAAAAAACCTTGGAATAGGGGAGATCGTCGGCTAGAATCGCAATTTCAGAGTGCGAAACAAAGGTTTTTAGACCCCGAAACGAAGTCTTATTGCTTCAGGCAATAATTGGGTGTCGAGCGCCTCTGAGTGCCGATTCCGAATTGGGGTCTTATAAGCGATTCCGATAATCGAGCGAAAAGTTATGCCTGTTTGAGCGAAGCGGTGTCCGTATGCGATCGCATCGGCAGCCTGCGACCGCGCTCCCGGAGAGGAATTTCGGCGCCGGACCGGAAATCTCCGAATGCGACCATTTGCCGACCGGGTCGAAGTGCCGACTCTGAATTGGGGCCTCGCGGCCGGTTCCGATCCCCGGGCGAATAAATATCCGCGTCCGACCGGAGGGTACGACAGTCGGTGTACTACACACGCTCCGGGCGGGATTTTCGCCCCGAAACGGAATTCCGCAAAACCAGCACCTTGTCGACCGTCTCGGAGTGCCGATTCCGAATTGTGGTCAGGTAAGCGATTCCGATGCCTGTGCGGAAAGTTATGCCCAATTCTTTCGCTGAAGGGGTAGGAATAAACCGGAGGGGGTGACTATATCGACGATGTTCGGGCAGCCATATCCACGACCTGGGGAGGAGATCTCGCGTCGAGTTTAACATGACTTCCGATCGCTGTGACTGGGCCTCCGCGTGTGGGCTCCGCCAGCGATTCGCGTAATCCAGGAGTCGCTACAGCCAAAAACTTGGAATAGGGTGAAATCGTCGGCTAGAATCGCAATTCGGAGTGCGAAACGAAGGTTTTTTACACCCCGAAACCTGTCTTATCGTCGAGGCAATAAGGTGCGTCGAGCGCCTCTGAGTCCGATTCTGAATTGGGGTCTTATAAGCGATTCCGATAACCGAGCGAAAATTATGCCTGTTTGAGCGAAGCGGTGTCCGTATGCGATCGAATCTGCAGCCTGCGACCGCGCTCCCGGAGAGAAATTTGGGCCCGGACCGGAAATCTCCGAATGCGACCATTTACCGACCGGGTCGATGTGCCGACTCTGATTGGGGCCTCGCGGGCGGTTCCGACCCCCGGCCGAATAAATATCTGCGTCCGACCGAAAGTACGGCAGTCGGGTACTAGTACACACGCTCCGGGGGGGATTTTGGCCCCGAACGGAATTCCGCGAAACCAGCGCCTTGTCGACCGTCTCGGAGTGCCGATTCGAATTGTGGTCACGTAAGCGATTCTGAGGCCCGTGCGAAAGTTATGCCCAATTTTCGCTGAGGGGTGGGAATAAACCGGAGGGGGTGACTATATCGGCGATGTTCGGGCACCCATATCCACGACCTGGGGTGGAGATCTCGCGTCTAGTTGACACAGACTTCCGATCTCTGTGACTGGGCGGCTCCGCGTGTGGGCTCCGCCATCGATTCGCGGGTAATCGAGGGAGTCGCTACTGCCAAAAAAAACCTTGGAATAGGGGAGATCGTCGGCTAGAATCGCAATTTTAGAGTGCGAAACGAAGGTTTTTAGACCCCGAAACGACGTCTTATCGCCTGAGGCAATAACTAGGCGTCGAGCGCCTCTGAGTGCCGATTCCGAATTGGGGTCTTATAAGCGATTCCGATAACCGAGCGAAAAGTTATGCCTGTTTGAGCGAAGCGGTGTCCGTATGCGATCGCATCGGCAGCCTGCGACCGCGCTCCCGGAGAGGAATTTGGACGCCGGACCGGAAATCTCCGAATGCGACCATTTACCGACCGGGTCGATGTGCCGACTCTGAATTGCAGCCTCGCGGCGTGTCCGACCCCCGGGCGAATAAATATCTGCATCCGACCGGAGGGTACGGCAAGTCGTTGTACTACACGATCCGGGGGGATTTTGGCTCCAAAACGGAATTCCACGAAACCAGCGCCTTGTCGACCGTCTCGGAGTGCCGATTCCGATTGGGGTCACGTAAGCGATTTTCGATGCCCGTGCGGAAAGTTATGCCCCATTCTTTCGCTGAAGGGTGGGAATAAACCAGAGGGGGTGACTATATCGGCGATGTTCGGGCACCCATATGGCACGCCTGGGGAGGAGATCTCGCGGCGAGTTGAACACGACTTCCGATCGCTGTGACAGGGCGGCTCCGCGAGGCTCCGCCAGTGATTCACGTAATCGAGGGAGTCGCTACTGCCAAAAAACCTTGGAATAGGGGAGATCTTCGCTAGAATCGCAATTTTAGAGTGCGAAACGATGGGTTTGTAGACCCCGAAATGATGTCTTATCGCATGAGGCATAATTAGGCGTCGAGCGCCTCTGAGTGCCGATTCCGAATGGGGTCTTATAAGCCATTCCGATAATCCCGAGGGTGTTAAATGTTATGCATTTTGAGCGAAGCGGTGTCCGTATGCGATCGCATCGCAGCCTGCGACCGCTCCCGGAGGGGGCCTGGTGGTAGGAATTTGGGCGCTGGACCGGAAATCTCCGATGCGACCATTTACCGACCGGGTCGAAGTGCCGACTCTGAATTGGGGCCTCGCGGCGGTTCCTACCCCCGTGCGAATAAATTTCTGCGTCCGAACCAGAGGGTACGGCAGTCGTGTACTAGTACACACGCTCCGGGGGGGATTTTGTATTCGGAACGGAATTCCGCGAAACCAGCGCCTTGTCGACCGTCTCGGAGTGCCGATTCCGAATTGTGGTCACGTAAGCGATTCCGAGGCCCGTGCGGAAAGTTATGCCCAATTCTTTCGCTGAAGGGTAGGGAATAAACCGGAGGGGGTGACTATATTGGCGATGTTCGGGAACCCTATCCACAACCGGGGGAGGAGATCTAGCGTCGAGTTGAACACGACTTCCGATCGCTG
>JACBKR010000238.1:0-41786 GCA_014218235.1 Colocasia esculenta
AGGTTGCTGGGCGTGGAGAAGGGGCAAGGAAAGGGAGAACTCGTGGGGAGAAGGATTGCTCAAGCCCCAACCTTTAATCTTAGAGTTCTAAGCCCTAGAAAACAAATCGACCCAAGGTAGGCATTCTCACCGGCTAAACTCAATTAATTTCGACTGTAGGTTGTTCCAAACATCAGGAACAAAAGCCCTCTTGTTGCTCTATTTTTTGTCCACCAATCTTTTGTTCTTAGTTTTTGAAGTTCTGCAACCCCCTTGACCCTGAACCCTCATGTTAAATATAGATCTCCATGTACTTTGATCCCATGCTACGAAATTTTAACTGGAGATACTGATGGTTGTTAGGCATCGTTGCCCCTAAAATCCTCAATTTTCATCCAGTATCCTGCTCGATTAAATCTTTTACCTTCACTGTACACTGTTATGTGTTCATCGTGCATGTTCATGTTTAAACCTATCCAGACCTTGATGATTTGCAATTCTTATTTATTGTGTATACCCTCGCATGTCTAGATTAGTTTGCAAGTGATTTCACAATTTTTCATCAACTGTGCATCGAGTTCTTAATTTTTTGAACGACCCTGTATAAAAATATGGAAACATGGACCACAATCCAAGGCATGGTCCTTTTCCCGCTGTGACTCAGGCGTAGGACCTAAGAACGCGACGGCCCGATAGGCCGCTTCTCAGGGCTGATCGCGACCAGGACTCTGTCGCGTTCTGAACGTGACAGGCACTGCGTTGCGTTTGGCTCCCTGACCTGACTGACCCGTCGCGACCCTTGATTGACCCTGTCGCATTCTGTGAGTACCCTGTCGCGATCCTTACAGCGGTATGTCGCGTTCTAAACTTTTGCATAAGAACCCTATACTTTGTTAATCTTGATGTTCTACTGTAACCTGCTCCAAGTGCTACTGGTTTAGGTTTAGGTTTTTGAAAGAGAAATATTTTCCTTGGGTTTAGGTTTTCCCAGCCCCCCTCACCTCCTGGTTGCCCCTTGGGGGCCAGCCATGGCCGCCCCTGGGGGGGGGGGGGGGTGCGTGCCTCCCCCTTCAGTTGCTTGTGTGCCAACTCATGCTCCTGCTACTGTCTATGCACTGCTGGTAGCCTCCTTGCTGATGTTGTTGCTTGCGCACCTGCTCCAAATGCTGCTGGTTTCCTTGGCCTAGCTACTGATTGCGCACCTGCTTCTGCTCCAGATGCCCCTGCCGTTTCTCCACCTGCTGGCCCTTGGCCGTTTGGCGGGTCAAATGCTCTGGCCCCCTGCGCTCCAGCACATGCTGTGGCACCGTTGAAGGCCCCATGTAACGCTCCGACGCCCGGGTCCCCGGCTCCCACCAAGGATCCGACCGTCGGCAACCGCCGCCCACGGGTCCGGAGACCCGGAAGGGCTAACGGATCGGTCTAACGAGATATGTGACGGAAAGTAATAACAACGATTGTACTAAGAATGTACCAACTAGTGCAAGAGAAGTCTACACAACGTGCAAGTCTAGTACAAGTCCCAAAGTATGAAAGTACAAGTGCAGACGGAAAAGGAATAACACCTCCCTTAGGGGCATACCCGAGGGTGAAGTACAGATCTGGGGGAAACTGCGGCTAGAGACGCCGACTACTGCGGGCCCGTCTCCTCGCTACGCCGCGGAGGGAACTGCTGGGAAGTCTCACCTGCAAAACAGGGAGTGAGCTTCACGAAGGCCCAGTAGGGACTACCAATCTCCCACTGGTTCCATAAGCATATAGACTAGTGCAATAATTAACATAAAGCAGTAAGGTCTAATCTACTAAACAGAGTAAAGTGCGGAAGCGTGAAAGAACTACACATCGTCGGTCTAAGCCACTCGGCGGGACTGGAAAACCCGTGTAAACCAAGGCACCACAAGACCCAGCTGTAAACACAGACATCGAACTGCCTGGGCAAGTACAATAGCTACAGTATGCTACTCTAGTCAGCTGGTCAGGTGCGCCACGCGTCTTACCCTCGACCAACGGTCCATGTCTGACACCTCCCGTCGAGTGAGACGCGGAACCACAAGTACCACAACTGCCGTAGTCTGGCAGGACTACGGTCCCACGCCTGACGCCTCTAGGTGGTACCGGAACCACGTACAGTGAGGCAGTGAGAACGGACTAGCTGAACTGTGCCGTACGAGTCACACACTACCGGCGTACCAGTCTCAGCTAAGAGAGCTTCACAAACGACCACGTCGCTGTCCCACCGTTTTCCCCTACTGCTACCAAAGTCAACGACTCGAGCAAATCCCGCCGCCTGGAGCAACACCCTCTGACACAAGCGCGCGGGAACCGGGGGTCCCAGGTAACGGTAACAACTTGTCTCGCGGACAAGCCCTCAAGTGCCTAGCACCGGGCGAAGAGAGAGACTAGAAGTAGCATTGTACTAGGAGACAACATAGGTGCCAAGAAAACCGAGTCGCAGCAGAAGCAAGACACTGAGCAGGTGGCAAAGTCCCTTCTCTGTCTGAGAAGGCGACAGGCCCCGTGTCGCCATCAAGATGACGACAACCAGGCGGCGCAACCCTAATGATCTGATAGCGACAGGCAATTGTCGTTATCAGGTCAGTGCTCCGAAACAGACACAGGAACCGGAACGGGAAAAATAGGCAGAAGGCGACGGCCCCCATGTCTTCCACCAAGGTGGCGACATAGATGTTGTCGCCTTAGGAGTTCCTGATGGCGACGCATCGATGTGTCGCCACCTGGGTGGCGACACCAAAGTGTCGCCTTACCAGGGTGCAACACACCGAGGCTCCCTTCTTCAGGGCCTCAACCACACCACAAACACATCCGTGGGAGGGGATCATGTAGGCTATTAAACATGGTTCTAAAGAGCTCAAACCACCCTCTAGAAACCCCAACAAGCATGCACAATAACCTACACTCACATGCATCTCACTCAACATGGAGAACCCTCAAACCCAAGCAACCATTGCATGCAAGAGAACACACAAACCCCACAATCACACATCATAACAAAGCATGAACACAACCTAGCATGCAAGTTCTAGGCTTGGAAGAGGTGAGGATCCTAGCAAGTGGAACTAGGGGGAAGGTTTGGGTTCCCTACCTCGAGAAGAAGATCCAACCTCCTCCGAGCTCCGACGATCCACGAGCCTCCTCCCACGAGCCGGGTGATTCCCCTTCCTTGAAGAGCATCCAAGCATGCCAAAGAGAGAGAAGACACAATGAGGAAGAGATCAACCATGGAAGACAAGGCCACCAACCACCAACAACCAAGAGCAACCTACCTTGCAAGATGGTCAAACAACCTCCTCCCAAGCCTCCACGAGCTGCCAAGCTTCAGTTCGCCGGAGATAAGACTTGCACAGAGCAAAGGGGCGAACTGAGGCTTGTGCTCTCAGCCTGAGCACTTACCCTTTGAACATGAGAAGGCGACATGGGCCCCGTCGCCTTCAGTAAACCTGAAGGCGACATAGGACATGTCGCTATCCCCTGCTCAACGGTCAAGTCGACCTGCGACATCGCCACGTGTCAGCCATGCAGGCCTGACACCAGAAGGCGACATAGGACCTGTCACCCTCCTTACTGCCAGATGCTGACCCTGTCATCCCTCTTCAGACACTACACGACCAAGGTGCATGCAGCTGGCAGCAAAGAGAGAAGGTGACATAGGGCCAGTCGCCTTCCCAACTAGAAGGCGACAAGCCACATGTCGTCTTCAGAAGGCAACATACCCTGTGTCGCCACCCTTGATGGAGGGCGACTGGTCAGGGTAACATGGGATGTTACAATCTAACCAACAAAAAAATAATTTCGTCCTCGAAATTCAGGACGAAACTAGGGAACAAAAGTAAAACTGCGTATCTGTCGCTCGAACAAGTAAGGAAACTGCTCCCGCATCTCGTCCTCACGCTCCCAAGTGGCCTCGCCACCAGCGCGGTGCTCCCAATCACCTTGACGAGTGGGATACTCCTCCTGCAAAGCTTTGCACTCTGCGGTCCACCACGCTGACTGGGTACTCGGCACGGACAAGTCGGGGGCGACCTCAAGCTGCGAGTAGTCGAGCACATGCGACGGATCTGGCATGTACTTCCTCAGCTGCGAAACGTGGAAGACGTCGTGAACACCTGCCAACTCAGACGGAAGGGCTAACCGGTAAGCGACCTCGCCCACACGCTCCAGGATGGAAAAAGGGCAAACAAACCTCGGGCTGAGCTTGCCCTTCTTCCCAAACCTGAGAACGCCTTTGGTAGGCGAGATCCGAAGGAACACTCTGTCGCCAACCTCGAACTGAAGTGGTCTCCTGCGGACGTCGGCGTAGCTCTTCTGTCTGCTTTGCGCTGTCTGCAACCTCTGCCGGATCAGCCTCACTGTGTCTGCACACTGCTGAACTAGCTCCAGACCCAGCACTGCCTCTCACCAACCTCGTGCCAATGCAACGGTGTCCTGCACGGCCGACCATACAGAGCCTCGTAGGCGCCATCCCGATGCTGGAGTGAAAGCTATTATTATAAGAAAGCTCCACCATGGGAAGGTGCGACTCCCACGTGCCGCCCCAGTCTAGGCAACACGCTCTCAACAAGTCCTCGAGGGTCTGTATGGTCCGCTCAGATTGCCCGTCTATCTGTGGATGGTACGCCGAACTCAGCCTCAGCTCAGTGCCAAGTGCCGTCTGAAAGCTGCGCCAGAAACGAGAAGTGAACCTCGGATCTCTATCTGAGACAATAGAGACCGGGGTTCCGTGCAAAGGTACCAATCTATCCACAAACAGCCGAGCAAGCCTTTCAACTGGCCAAGCTGCTCTGACTGGAAGAAAGCGAGCGGTCTTCGTCAACCTGTCAACGAAGACCCAACCACTGTCGTGCCCCTGAGAGGAACGAGGTAAGCCAGAAACAAAGTCCGTGTGATATGCTCCCACTTCCATACTGGAATGGGAAGCGACTGCAACTCACCACCAGGACGCTGGTGCTCTGCCTTTACCTGTTGGCAGGTAAGGCAGCGCGAAACAAACTCAGCGATATCTCTCTTCATCCCCGCCACCAAAAGAGTACTCTCACGTCATGGTACATATGGTAGAGCCTGGATGAATAGAGTATCGCGACCGGTGAGCCTCGGACAGTACCTCCTCCCTGGCGTCCTCTGGAATGTAGAGTCTGCCTCGGAAACGAACCTCGTTGTCCTCATCCAGCTACCTCAGGCAACCGCAACACGTCTGCCAAGTCCTCGTCTGCTCTCTGAGCCTCAAGTACCTGCTGAAAAATCCACGACGAACGGTCAGGACTTCTGCTGCCACTGCCCTCTCCCGGAGGCTCGACGGTACAAACACACTCTGAGCGGCGTCCTCCAGGAGTCTCCAGTGTCTAACCAACAAAGAACTCAGGTGGGCTCTCCTACTCAAAGCATCTGCCACGACATTAGCCTTCCCTGGGTGATAGGAAAGACTAAAGTCATAGTCCTTCAAGTTTCGAGCCACCTGCGCTGCTGAGGTTGAGATCCCTCTGCGTGAAGACATACTGTAAGCTGCGGTGGTCGGTGAAGACCTCGAACACCTCACCGTACAAGTAGTGCCTCCACAACCTCAAGGCAAACGACCGCTGCAAGCTCCAGGTCGTGCGTCGGGTAGTTCTGCTCATGCTTCTTCAGCTGACGAGAAGCATAGGCAACTACTCGACCGTGCTGCATCAACACGGCACCCAAACCAGTACCCAAAGCGTCTGTGTAGACAACAAAGCCACCAGTGCCAGAAGGAACAACAAGGATCAGAGCTGAAGTCAGCCGACTCTTCAGCTCCTGGAAACTCTGCTCGCAATCTGTCGTCCACACAAACCGGGTCTCCCGCCTGCTCAAACGGGTCAAAGGCTCTGCAACTCTGAAGAAGTCCTGCACGAACCTCCTGTAGTAGCCTGCCAGCCCCAGGAAACTGCGAACCTCAGCAACTGTAGTGGGCTGGACCCAAGAAACAACGGCCTCAACCTTGGCGGGATCAACCGCCACACCTGCACCAGAAACAACGTGCCCAAGGAAGTGCACCTCCTTTAGCCAAAACTAACACTTGCTGAACTTGGCATAAAGTCGGTGACTCCTTAAAGTTTGCAATACCATCCTCAAGTGAACCTCGTGCTCCTCCGCCGTCGCTGAGTACACCAGGATGTCGTCGACGAACACCACCACGAACCGGTCCAGGTACTCTCTGAAAACAATGTTCATCATCTCCATGAACGCTGTTGGGGCATTCGTGAGCCCAAAAGGCATCTATCAGGTCAGTGCTCTGGAACAGACACAGGAACCGGAACGGGAAAAACAGGCAGAAGGCGACGGCCCCCATGTCGCCACCAAGGTGGCGACATAGATGTTGTCGCCTTTAGGAGTTCCTGAAGGCGACGCATCGATGTGTCGCCACCTGGGTGGCGACACCAAAGGTGTCGCCTTACCAGGGTGCAACACACCGAGGCTCCCTTCTTCAGGGCCTCAACCACACCACAAACCATCCGTGGGAGGGATCATGGGGCTAGTAGGCTATTAAACTGGTTCTAAAGAGCTCAAACCACCCTTTAGAAACCCCAACAAGCATGCACAATAACCTACACTCACATGCATCTCACTCAACATGGAGAACCCTCAAACCCAAGCCATTGCATGCAAGAGAAACCCACAAAGCACCACAATCACACATGCATACCAAAGCATGAACACAACCTAGCATGCAAGTTCTAGGCTTGAAGAGGTGAGGATCCTAGCAAGTGGAACTAGGGGGAAGGTTTGGGTTCCCTACCTCGAGAAGAAGATCCAACCTCAAGGCCCTTCTCGTAGGTTAGCAACCCTCCACCTCCGAGCTCCGACGATCCACGAACATCCTCCCGCGAGCCGGGTGATTCCCCTTCCTTGAAGAGCATCCAAGCATGCCAAAGAGAGGAGAAGACACAATGAGGAAGAGATCAACCATGGAAGAACAAGGACAACCAACCACCAACAACCAAGAGCAACCTACCTTGCAAGATGGTCAAACAACCTCCTCCCAAGCCTCCACGGAGCTCCCAAGCTTCAGTTCGCCGGAGATAAGACTTGCACAGAGCAAAGGGGCGAACTGAGGCTTGTGCTCTCGGCCTGAGCACTTAACCCTTTGAACATGAGAAGGCGACATGGGCCCCGTCGCCTTCAGTAAACCTGAAGGCGACATAGGACATGTCGCTATCCCCTGCTCAACGGTCAAGTCGACCTGCGACCTCGCCATGTGTCAGCCATGCAGGCCTGACACCAGAAGGCGACATAGGACCTGTCACCTCCTTACTGCCAGATGCTGACACCTGTCATCCCTCTTCAGACCACTACACGACAAAGGTGCTTGCAGCTGGCAGCAAAGAGAGAAGGTGACATAGGTCCAGTCGCCTTCCCAACTAGAAGGCGACAAGCCACATGTCATCTTCAGAAGGTGACATACCCTGTGTCGCCACCCTTGATGGAGGGCGACTGGTCAGGGTAACATGGGATGTTACAATCTAACCAACAAAAAAAATAATTTCGTCCTCGAAATTCAGGGCGAAACTAAGGAAACAAAAGTAAAACTGCGTATCTGTCGCTCGAACAAGTAAGGAAACTGCTCCCGCATCTCGTCCTCACGCTCCCAAGTGGCCTCGCCACCAGCGCGTGATCCCAATCACCTTGACGAGTGGGATACTCCTCTTGCGAAGCTGCTGCACTCTGCGGTCCACCACGCTGACTGGGTACTCCTGCACGGACAAGTCGGGGGCGACCTCAAGCTGCGAGTAGTCGAGCACATGCGACGGACCTGGCATGTACTTCCTCAGCTGCGAAACGTGGAAGACGTCGTGAACACCTGCCAACTCAGACGGAAGGGCTAACCAGTAAGCGACCTCGCCCACACGCTCCAGGATCGAAAAAGGGCCAACAACCTCGGGCTGAGCTTGCCCTTCTTCCCAAACCTGAGAACGCCTTTGGTAGCGAGATCCAAAGGAACACTCTGTCGCCAACCTCGAACTGAAGCGGTCTCTTGCGGACGTCGGCGTAGCTCTTCTGTCTGCTTTGCGCTGTCTGCAACCTCTGTCGGATCAGCCTCACTGTGTCTGCACACTGCTGAACTAGCTCCGGACCCAGCAACTGCCTCTCACCAACCTCGTGCCAGTGCAACGGTGTCCTGCACGGCCGACCATACAGAGCCTCGTAGGGCGCCATCTCGATGCTGGAGTGAAAGCTATTATTATAAGAAAACTCCACTATGGAAAGGTGCGACTCCCACGTGCCGCCCCAGTCTAGGCAACACGCTCTCAACAAGTCCTCGAGGGTCTGTATGGTCCGCTCAGATTGCCCGTCTGTCTGTGGATGGTACGCCGAACTCAGCCTCAGCTCAGCGCCAAGTGCCCTCTGAAAGCTGCGCCAGAAACGATAAGTGAACCTCGGATCTCTATCTGAGATAATAGAGACGGGGGTTCCGTGCAAAGTACCAATCTGTCCACAAACAGCCGAGCAAGTCTGTCACCTGGCCAAGCTGCTCTGACTGGAAGAAAGCGAGCGGTCTTCGTCAACCTGTCAACGAAGACCCAACACTGTCGTGCCCCTGAGAGGTACGAGGTAAGCCAGAAACAAAGTCCGTGGTGATATGCTCCCACTTCCATACTGGAATGGGAAGCGACTGCAACTCACCACCAGGACGCTGGTGCTCTGCCTTTACCTGTTGGCAAGTAAGGCAGTGCGAAACAAACTCAGCGATATCTCTCTTCATCCCCGGCCACCAAAAGTACTCTCACGTCATGGTACATATTGGTAGAGCCTGGATGAATAGAGTATCGCGACCGGTGAGCCTCGACAGTACCTCCTCCTTGGCGTCCTCTGGAACGTAGAGTCTGCCTCGGAAACGAACCTCGTTGTCCTCGCCGTGCTACCTCAGGCAACCGCAACACACGTCTGCCAGTCCTCGTCTGCTCTCTGAGCCTCAAGTACCTACTGAACAATCCACGGACGAACGTCAGGACGGCTGCCACTGCCCTCTCCCGAAGGCTCGACGTACAAACACACTCTGAGCGGCGTCCTCCAGGAGTCTCCAGTCTAACCAACAAAGAACTCAGGTGGGCTCTCCTACTCAAAGCATCTGCCACGACATTAGCCTTCCCTAGGTGATAGGAAAGACTAAAGTCATAGTCCTTCAAGTATTCGAGCCAGTTCGCTGCTGAGGTTGAGATCCCTCTGCGTGAAGACATACTGTAAGCTGCGGTGGTCGGTGAAGACCTCGAACACCTCACCGTACAAGTAGTGCCTCACAACCTCAAGGCAAACACGACCGCTGCAAGCTCCAGGTCGTGCGTCGGGTAGTTCTGCTCATGCTTCTTCAGCTGACGAAAGCATAGGCAACTACTCGACCGTGCTGCATCAACACGGCACCCAAACCAGTACCCGAAGCGTCTGTGTAGACAACAAAGCTGCCAGTGCCAGAGGAACAACAAGGATCAGCTGAAGTCAGCCGACTCTTCAGCTCCTGGAAACTCTGCTCGCACTATGTCGTCCACACAAACCGGGTCTCCCCCCTGGTCAAACGGTCAAAGCTCTGCAACTCTGGCGAAGTCCTACACGAACCTCCTGTAGTAGCCTGCCCCCAGGAAACTGCGAACCTCAGCAACTGTAGTGGGCTGGACCCAAGAACAACGGCCTCAACCTTGGCGGGATCAACCGCCACACCTGCACCAGAAACAACGTGCCCAAGGAAGTGCACCTCCTTTAGCCAAAACTCACACTTGCTGAACTTGGCATAAAGTCGGTGACTCCTTAAAGTTTGCAATACCATCCTCAGTTACCCTCGTGCTCCTCCGCCGTCGCTGAGTACACCAGGATGTCGTCGACGAACACCACCACGAACCGGTCCAGGTACTCTCGAAAACACTGTTCATCATCTCCATGAACGCTGTTGGGGCATTCGTGAGCCCAAAAGGCATCTATCAGGTCAGTGCTCCGAACAGACACAGGAACCGGAACGGGAAAAACAGGCAGAAGGCGACGGCCCCCATGTCGCAACCAAGGTGGCGACATAGATGTTGTCGCCTTTAGGAGTTCCTGAAGGCGACGCATCGATGTGTCGCCACCTGGGTGGCGACACCAAAGGTGTCGCCTTACCAGGGTGCAACACACCGAGGCTCCCTTCTTCAGGGCCTCAACCACACCACAAACACATCCGTGGGGAGGGGATCATGTAGGCTATTAAACATGGTTCTAAAGAGCTCAAACCACCCTTTAGAAACCCCAACAAGCATGCACAATAACCTACACTCACATGCATCTCACTCAACATGGAGAACCCTCAAACCCAATCAACATTGCATGCAAGAGAAACACACAAACCACCACACACACATGCATAACCAAAGCATGAACACAACCTAGCATGCAGTTCTAGGCTTGGAAGAGGTGAGGATCCTAGCAAGTGGAACTAGGGGGAAGGTTTGGTTCCCTACCTCGAGAAGAAGATCCAACCTCAAGGGCTCTTCTCGTAGTTAGCACCCTCCACCTCCGAGCTCCGACGATCCACGAACATCCTCCCACGAGCCGGTGATTCCCCTTCCCTGAAGAGCATCCAAGCATGCCAAGAAGGAGAAACACAATGAGAAGAGATCAACCATGGAAGAAAAGGACAACCAACCACCAACAACCAAGAGCACCTACCTGCAAGATGTCAAACAACTCCTCCCAAGCCTCCACGGAGCTCCCAAGCTTCAGTTCGCCGGAGATAAGACTTGCACAGAGCAAGGGGCGAACTGAGGCTTGTGCTCTCGGCCTGAGCACTTAACCCTTTGAACATGAGAAGGCGACATGGGCCCCGTCGCCTTCAGTAAACCTGAAGGCGACATAGGACATGTCGCTATCCCCTGCTCAACGGTCAAGTCGACCTGCGATCTCGCCACGTGTCAGCCATGCAGGCCTGACACCAGAAGGCGACATAGGACCTGTCGCCTCCTTACTGCCAGATGCTGACACATGTCTCCCTCTTCAGACCACTACACACATACACGACAAGGTGCATGCGCTGGCAGCAAAGAGAGAAGGTGACATAGGGCCAGTCGCCTTCCCAACTAGAAGGCGACAAGCCCATGTCTCTTCAGAAGGCGACATACCCTGTGTCGCCACCCTTGATGGAGGGCGACTGGTCAGGGTAACATGGGATGTTACAATCTAACCAACAAAAAAATAATTTCGTCCTCGAAATTCAGGGCGAAACTAGGGAAACAAAAGTAAAACTGCGTATCTGTCGCTCGAACAAGTAAGGAAACTGCTCCCGCATCTCGTCCTCGCGCTCCCAAGTGGCCTCGCCACCAGCGCGGTGCTCCCAAATCACCTTGACGAGTGGGATACTCCTCTTGCGAAGCTGCTGCACTCTGCGGTCCACCACGCTGACTGGGTACTCCGGCACGGACAAGTCGGGGGCGACCTCAAGCTGCGAGTAGTCGAGCACATGCGACGGATCTGGCATGTACTTCCTCAGCTGCGAAACGTGGAAGACATCGTGAACACCTGCCAACTCAGACGGAAGGGCTAACCAGTAAGCGACCTCGCCCACACGCTCCAGGATCGAAAAAGGGCCAACAACCTCGGGCTGAGCTTGCCTTCTTCCCAAACCTGAGAACGCCTTTGGTAGGCGAGATCCAAAGGAACACTCTGTCGCCAACCTCGAACTGAAGCGGTCTCTTGCAGACGTCGGCGTAGCTCTTCTGTCTGCTTTGCGCTGTCTGCAACCTCTGTCGGATCAGCCTCACTGTGTCTGCACACTGCTGAACTAGCTCCGGACCCAGCAACTGCCTCTCACCAACCTCGTGCCAGTGCAATGGTGTCCTGCACGGCCGACCATACAGAGCCTCGTAGGGCGCCATCCCGATGCTAGAGTGAAAGCTATTATTATAAGAAAACTCCACCATGGAAAGGTGCGACTCCCACGTGCCGCCCCAGTCTAGGCAACACGCTCTCAACAAGTCCTCGAGGGTCTGTATGGTCCGCTCAGATTGCCCGTCTGTCTGTGGATGGTACGCCGAACTCAGCCTTAGCTCAGTGCCAAGTGCCCACTGAAAGCTGCGCCAGAAACGAGAAGTGAACCTCGATCTCTATCTAAGACAATAGAGACCGGGGTTCCGTGCAAAGTACCACTCTGTCCACAAACAACCGAGCAAGTCTGTCAACTGGCCAAGCTGCTCTGACTGGAAGAAAGCGAGCGGTCTTCGTCAACCTGTCAACGAAGACCCAAACACTGTCGTGCCCCTGAGAGGTACGAGGTAAGCCAGAAACAAAGTCCGTGGTGATATGCTCCCACTTCCATACTGGAATGGGAAGCGACTGCAACTCACCACCAGGACGCTGGTGCTCTGCCTTTACCTGTTGGCAAGTAACGCAGCGCCAAACAAACTCAGCGATATCTCTCTTCATCCCCGGCCACCAAAAGAGTACTCTCACGTCATGGTACATATTGGTAGAGCCTGGATGAATAGAGTATCGCGACCGGTGAGCCTCGGACAGTACCTCCTCCCTGGCGTCCTCTGGAAGGTAGAGTCTGCCTTGGAAACGAACCTCGTTGTCCTCGTCCAGTGCTACCTCAGGCAACCGCAACACATCTGCCAAGTCCTCGTCTGCTCTCTGAGCCTCAAGTACCTACTGAAAAATCCACGGACGAACGGTCAGGACGGCTGCCACTGCCCTCTCCCGGAGGCTCGACGGTACAAACACACTCTGAGCGGCGTCCTCCAGGAGTCTCCAGTGTCTAACCAACAAAGAACTCAGGTGGGCTCTCCTACTCAAAGCATCTGCCACGACATTAGCCTTCCCTGGGTGATAGGAAAGACTAAAGTCATAGTCCTTCAAGTATTCGAGCCACCTGCGCTGCCTGAGGTTGAGATCCGTCTGCGTGAAGACATACTGTAAGCTGCGGTGGTCGTGAAGACCTCGAACACCTCACCGTACAAGTAGTGCCTCCACAACCTCAAGGCAACACACCGCTGCAAGCTCCAGGTCGTGCGGCGGGTAGTTCTGCTCATGCTTCTTTAGCTGACGAGAAGCATAGGCAACTACTCGACTGTGCTGCATCAACACGGCACCCAAACCAGTACCCAAGCGTCTGTGTAGACAACAAAGCCGCCAGTGCCAGAAGGAACAACAAGGATCAGAGCTGAAGTCAGCCGACTCTTCAGCTCCTGGAAACTCTGCTCGCACTCTGTCGTCCACACAAACCGGGTCTCCCGCCTGGTCAAACGGGTCAAAGGCTCTGAAACTCTGACGAAGTCCTGCACGAACCTCCTGTAGTAGCCTGCTAGCCCCAGGAAACTGCGAACCTCAGCAACTGTAGTGGGCTGGCCCCAAGAAACAACGGTCTCAACCTTGGCGGGATCAACCGCCACACCTGCACCAGAAACAACGTGCCCAAGGAAGTGCACCTCCTTTAGCCAAAACTCACACTTGCTGAACTTGGCATAAAGTCGGTGACTCCTCAAAGTTTGCAATACTAGCCTCAAGTGAACCTCGTGCTCCTCCGCCGTCGCTGAGTACACCAGGATGTCGTCGACGACACCACCACGACCGGTCCAGGTACTCGCTGAATACACTGTTCATATCTCCATGAACGCTGTTGGGGCATTCGTGAGCCCAAAAGGCATCTATCAGGTCTGCTCCGGAACAGACACAGGAACCGGAACGGGAAAAACAGGCAGAAGGCGACGGCCCCCATGTCGCCACCAAGGTGGCGACATAGATGTTGTCGCCTTTAGGAGTTCCTGAAGGCGACGCATCGATGTGTCGCCACCTGGGTGGCGAAACCAAAGGTGTCTCCTTACCAGGGTGCAACACACCGAGGCTCCCTTCTTCAGGGCCTCAACCACACCACAAACACATCCGTGGGGAGGGGATCATGTAGGCTATTAAACATGGTTCTAAAGAGCTCAAACCACCCTCTAGAAACCCCAACAAGCATGCACAATAACCTACACTCACATGCATCTCACTCAACATGGAGAACCCTCAAACCCAATCAACCATTGCATGCAAGAGAAACACACAAACCACCACAATCACACATGCATAACCAAAGCATGAAAACAACCTAGCATGCAAGTTCTAGGCTTGGAAGAGGTGAGGATCCTAGCAAGTGGAACTAGGGGGAAGGTTTGGGTTCCCTACCTCGAGAAGAAGATCCAACCTCAAGGGCCCTTCTCGTAGGTTAGCAACCCTCCACCTCCGAGCTCCGACGATCCACGAACCTCCTCCCACGAGCCGGGTGATTCCCCTTCCTTGAAGAGCATCCAAGCATGCCAAAGAGAGGAGAAGACACAATGAGGAAGAGATCAACCATGGAAGAACAAGGACAACCCCACCACCAACCAAGAGCAACCTACCTTGCAAGATGGTCAAACAACCTCCTCTCAAGCCTCCACGGAGCTCCCACGCTTCAGTTCGCCGGAGATAAGACTTGCACAGAGCAAAGGGGCTAACTGAGGCTTGTGCTCTCGGCCTGAGCACTTAACCCTTTGAACATGAGAAGGCGACATGGGCCCCGTCGCCTTCAGTAAACCTGAAGGCGACATAGGACATGTCGCTATCCTCTGCTCAACGGTCAAGTCGACCTGCGACCTCGCCACGTGTCAGCCATGCAGGCCTGACACCAGAAGGCGACATAGGACCTGTCGCCTCCTTACTGCCAGATGCTGACACCTGTCATCCCTCTTCAAACCACTACATGACAAAGGTGCATGCGGCTGGCAGCAAAGAGAGAAGGTGACATAGGGCCAGTCGCCTTCCCAACTGGAAGGCGACAAGCCACATGTCGTCTTCAGAAGGCGACATACCCTGTGTCGCCACCCTTGATGGAGGGCGACTGGTCAGGGTAACATGGGATGTTACACCCCAGCTGCTCCAGCTGCTTCTGTCGAGGTGCACCCCACAGCTGTGGCCACGGCCTTAGGTGCTCCCTCTGTTCCCGCCCCCCACCACTAGTCCATGGAGGCCCCCTAGCTTAGCGGATCCATCTCCACCTGCTGCATCCTTTGCTCAGGCCCTCATGTGATCCCTCTGTCCACTGTTCTCCCACTCGCCACTCATCCCCCAGCCTCTACAGATAGTGGGGAGCCAGCTGTTTTCTTTTCCTTGGAGGAGCGCCACCATCTATGACATTGCTAGCCCAGTGCATATTTCGAATGGAATGAGTTAACAAGAGTGGCAGAGTCAGAAAAAATTATGGAAACCCGGAAGCCAAATTCTTTAGCCAACAAGAGGCCATTATGCAGAGCTCGGACCTCAGCCTGAAGACTAGTACCATGACCATAGTTGAATGCAAAGGCCAGTAAAATATCACCTTTGACGTTTCTGAAATAGCCACCACCTCCACATATGTCCGAATTACCTTTTGAAGCGCCATCAACATTAAGGTAAATACCATTTATAGGCGAATCCACCAGACTAATTTGAATTCTGTGGGCGACAACTGAAGGAGAAGCCAAATGAATTAATAATAGTCACCTGGTTAGCAAAAGGTGCAATCTTGAAAGTTTCCCTGCGTATAGCATGGGAAATAAAAAAATTGATATTGTCAATAATCCTGCTACTAGATCGAGAGGTATTGACATATCTTCTTCTGCATCTTTCCTTCCAAATCTCCCAAATAATTAAGATGGTCCCATAAATGGCAATGTAACCAAATGGCGATGATAATTTATACTGTTGAATGCTCTTCCAATACCAGGAAGTAAAGTGATCATTGGGCAAGATAGGGTAGGCTATAAAAGGCGACAACCAGTTACAAAGAGTAGCAGCAATATCACTCCTTAGAAAAAGATGATCAATATCCTCATACTGGGAGTTGTAGCAACATGAACATTTAGAGACAATCTGAATTCCTTGGTCAGAAACTCTGGAGCCAGGATAGCTCTATGAATAATCTTCCAGCAGAAAAGAGATGCCTTACTGATGAAACTGCGATGCCAAATTTTAGCTAAGGGTGGTCTTTGAATGCCACGAGGCCTCAATAGATTATAAGCAGATTTAGAGGTAAAAAAGCCATCATTTGTAGGAGACCAGATGCACTTGTCTTCATCATCATGAAGCTGGACCTGCTTTAAAGTTTGAATACCAGGGAACGTCCTCCAGATACTGTGATTGGCATCATTTAGAGCATCACTAACCAAAACATGAGGAGCAATATCAGGATCATCTAAGGAAAGACGCAAAGGTGCTTTTCTAGCCCAAGAATCATAAAAGAAGTCGCATGTCTGACCATTGCCCAGTAACCATCTGGTGTTATGAATTATAAGAGCATTAGCAACGGTGAAAATATTTTTTGGTAGACCATGCATCGGTAGAAACTTCATTCTAGTATACCGGGCCCATAAAGAATTTCCTTGGTAGATATTCCAAAGGTATTTAGCAGCCAAAGACAATTGGACATGCCATAGACTTCTGGCTCCCAGACCTCCTTCAACAATGGGGCGTTGAATAATCGACCAGGGAATCCAGTGGCGTCTTTAGATACCATCAAGACCGCTCCAGAAGAACGAAGCAAATGCCCTGTCAAGAAGGCGGATGACGCCTTTGAGGAGAATAGAAGCCGTGGAAGTATAGATGTGGATGGAACTGAGCACTGCATTAATAAGTATAACCCGACCAGCCTGGGATAAAAATTTAGATTTCCAGCTACAAAGTTTCCTGTTAACCTTATCAAATAAGAACTTAAAGCAGAGATTTTGACTCGGCCGTCCTTCAGGTTCACCCCAAGATAGTGTATGGACCCTGATTACAGGGAGAAGCCAGTGATGTTCTTGATTATAAGCGCAGTGCCACTGGATGCTTTTTTGAACAGAATGAAGTGGCTTTTCCTTTATTGATTTTCTTACTAGAGGACAATTCATAAGCTTCAAGGACTTTGAGGAGGGTCAAAATATATTAGCATGCCCATTAGTGAACACCAATGTGTCATCATCATATAGCAAGTGAGAAATAGGAGAACAAGCTCTAGGGCCTGCAAAAGGTTTAAGATCTCTAGTATGAAGAAGATACCGAACTCCCCTGCTGAGGACCTCTTCCATAATGATAAAAAGAGCCGGTGCAATGTGATCTCCCTATCTAAGGCCCCTGGTGGATTTGAAATAACCAGCTTGATGGCCATTCAGAAGCACATAATACCAGCAATTGGTAATCAGCATGCCCACATAAGATATAAATTTGTTGCAGAAGCCAAATTTTTGAAGAATGGCGACAGAAATTCCCATTCAACACGATCATAAGCCTTCATCATATCAAGCTTGAATATAATGTTATGACCCCTTACCTTACAGCCCAGATTTTTAACCAGACTCTAGAAAGAGCCACATTATCAATGATGGAGCGACCATTAACAAATGCACCCTGCTCCTCAGAAATGATCTGTGGGAGAATGTCAGTAAGGGAGTCGCAAAGGATTTTGGATATGATTTTGTGACAGAAGTTACAAGCTTATGGGGCGATAATCAGCAAAAGCTGCTGACCCTCATATTTAGGAAGTTTTTTGTGGATCTGAGTGATGAGATTTCCGCCTCTATAAAGGAGAAGATTGGGCTCTCCACTCTGAGGAGAAGCCACTATGTCTTGGAAAATAAGACTCAGAATGTGTGGATTAAGGACTCTGTCCCCCAGTGCAATCATGAAATATTCTCAGATGAGGCATAGAGCTCCTCAGTTTCAGTACAGTCACCAGTGATTGAAGAAGTTAGATTAGCTATACTAATGGCAGAACAAGAAGCAACTCAGGCTCTAGTCCCCTCCCAAGAAAGATGCTCCAGAAGAAACCGTCAGTCAAGTGCTAAGGGACTTAAGGGGTAAGGGAGTGGCTCAGGAAGAAGATAACCCTAGCACCACTCC
The DNA here is from genome assembly GCA_014218235.1 of Colocasia esculenta. Lineage (NCBI taxonomy): Eukaryota > Viridiplantae > Streptophyta > Magnoliopsida > Alismatales > Araceae > Colocasia > Colocasia esculenta. The sequence continues at coordinate 17,839 of JACBKR010000238.1, forward strand.
AGTCGAGCCTCCCTATGAGGAGTACCACCACATGTTTTGACCCAGCCTAGGTCTCAGGGGGAGACAAGCAAAAATCTGGATGATGTGGTACAGTTAATTATGAAGCAGCAAGAGATGATGACAGTTCTGCAGATGCAAATCTAGCAGATAGATGTCAAATCGATTATATGTCTGAGGAGGTCCAGCAGATGAAGGACCTTTTATTACAGTTGGTGTCCCAACAAGGCACCAGTAATTCTCATGTTCCTCCTTCTCAACTTGACTAGCAACAACAGCAGCAACCAAGGTAGTGGGTATAAACCAGAGAATAGTTCAGTACAGCCTAGTAAGGATCAAGCAGTAGAGTCAGAGCAGCAGCAACAGCACTAGAAGTACAACCTTCTGAGCAGCAGTTGGAACATAGTGATCATGAGATAGTTCCTAAGGTCAAAACCTATAAGAGAAGGGTTAGGAGAAAAACTCATGAAATCTGGTGAACCAGTCTTTCCATCTCACCTTTGACTATTTCTTCTCCTCCCACTGATCCAACTTCTCCTCCTACTTCTGACCCTCCACCTCCACCAATTACTGAACAACCTCCTCCACCTCCACCTCAACCTATTCCTTCTGTCTCCACTTATCCTCCTCCTTCCACTTTACAACCAAAAATAGACCCTCCAATAAATACTTCTATTTCCTCATTTCCACTAAGTACAGTTTCAATACTCATGAGGTAAATGTTCCCAACCTTCACACTCACCTGCACATTTCTTTTCCTCTCCTCCTATACCAACAATTCTTCGACCATCAGCTCTACACCCTCACTTGCTCAGATAGTACTCAATGCGCACTATCATCTCGGGTAAGCTCTCAGAGTCATGGCTCCCTCCTTCCACCTTTCTGGTATGCCTTCATCCCCACTCTAAACAGCACATGAATCTGTTCAAAGAATTTCTCTCCATAAAATCCTTCTTGAAGTCCATGGGATTGTCTACACAATTCGAAGACTGACTCCCTCTTCTATTAATGTCACGCCCCGACGCGGAATATCGGAGCGCGAATGCAGTTGCAAGAAAAGGTATAGAGCAATTACTAGACATCAAACCATTACACATTGATAATACTAAAGCAAATCTTTCTCATTAATAACTTTTCAATGTCTAGTTACAACCTATTATCAGAGCCATTCCATAGGGCCCAATTACATTGCAATAAAAGGAAATAACTAACTACAACTCTAAGATAACATAATGACTCGAGGGTACTCCTGGCTTCACTCTTGGTCATTCCCTTCCTCGTGAGTGTATGTGTCGTCCTCGGTCTCACCTGAGAACACAACATCAATAACGTAGGTGAGCGATAACGCCCAGTAGGACTTAAATCTCAGGCTCAAGCAGGCTTTAAAAATTAACGCATTTAATGGCAGAGTGTCTAGAGATAGCAGGTGCAAGAGAGTCAAAATATAGTAAGAGATAGTACAACAGGTAACAAGAGCACAATAGCACGAGATCGAGTATAGTTTCCAAAAATGCACAAGTATCGAATATAGCACGAATAGCAGGATGGCCATAGCACAACTAACACAAGTATAGTAATAGCACGACGAGTATAGCACTTGTTTGTCATTCTAGACATCGAGAGAGTATAGCACTTTTGTGTTTGATTGTCATATAGATAGTCGAGATAGATAGCACTGAGTGTAATGCCAAACACTCTGATCATTTAACTCCCATGGGCACTAGCACTTTCGGGCGCACATCCCAGGACCAGATCGGGCCCTTTATTTATTGCCAGGCATTGGTTATATTGTTTATCTTTAGACAATCAGTCAATGGCCAGTATAGAGTACCAAGAAATAGATAAGAGCACTAGATGAATAGATGAGCTAGTAGAGTGAACGTGAATAGGTGAGCGAGTAGAGTATAGATGAGAGCTAGTGGACATTGCATGTAATACGTCGAGTAATCAGGCGATAGTAACAGTTGCACAACACGTGCACTTGGTGTTGGCAGTCAGGTGGAACTCACGACCCTACCACTGGCCTTGTTATGCACAGGTCCAGAGGTCCGGCATGATTAAGACGAGAGTGAATCTCTAATAGCCGTTTGGATCATATAGATCCCTAAAGGGTATCATAGGTATTAGGGTACAACCGGCTCGTCGACCATGTGGAGAATCCATGATCAGAGGAGACTTACGGAGGCCTTGTGCAAGAGTTCACTAGTCCGGCGAAAGGAATATCCGACGGAGAGTTCACCACAAGCCAAGTAAAGTGTGTATATAAAACAGTGCTCGACTTCTAGAGGAATTCTAGAACAGTGGCGTCGATATCGGTATATACAAACGCAAGAAACGAATACAAGTCCTTTAAAATAGGGCAATTAATATACTTTATTGCAATAAATTACCAGATCCATTATGAGATATTTCTGCAAGATTTCAGCCATAAAGGATGGTTCAAGTGTGTGCAAGTGCAAGAGAAATCATAGATAGAAAAATAAGTCTGAACATGTATTTTAAATCATTCAATATAGCACCATTTTTAGTAGGGTTTTTTACTGGGGGTATAACGGATTATTTAGAAAGCGACAAAAATATTTTTCATGGTTTTTTATCAAAAAAAAATTGAGAAGGCGACATAGGTCAATGAGCATTGCGACATGGGCCAGGCAGAACGCGACAGGGTCCTGTACGGGTTGCGACAAGGCTTGCAAATCAGGTTCTGAGAATGCGACGGCTTACCTGTCGCCTTCTTGGTCGCGACAGGGAGGCTGTCGCAATCAGGCCCAAAAGCGACATATCGGGCAGTCGCGATCTGGTGGTCGCGCCTGACTCTGACAGAAGTCAGACCAGACATTGGATTGCGGACCAACTGGAATAAAATGATACAGGTCGTCAGAAAATCATAACGTTATAGTCAACGAAAAATCATGAAACCAGTTGCAAATTAAACTAGACATATAAGGGTACTTCCAGTAAATCGGAATCTGAGAGAGAGCATGGTTTGAACATGGTTTGAGCATGAACAACAACGAGTAACACAGAACATGACATAGAGAGCAAGACTGATTTAATTCGAGCAACATGCTCAATGAAATTTAGGCTTTTTAGGGGCAAATGATCCCTAACAACCTGAAGTATCTACAGTAAAACTTTCGTAGCATGGGGTCAAGTATTCATAGAGATTTGAATTAAACATGACACCTCGGGGTTATCATGTTTGCAGTTCTTCAAAATTAAGAACAAAAGATAGGATGGATGGAAAAATATGAACTTGGGGGTTTCGTTCAAGAGGGTAGGAAGAACCTACAGAAAAAGTTTCATGGTTTATGCTTGTGAGAATGCCTACCTTGACTCGATTTCCTCTTCTAGGGCTAGAACTTGAAGAACGGGGTTGAGAGCTTGAAAGGTTCTTTTTCCCACGAAATCTCTCCTCCTTGGCCTCCTCCTCCTGGTCCAGAATCCTTGACACGAGCTTGGGTCGGCCAAGAGGTTTAAGAGCTTATTTATGTAAACACTAGTTCCTATTCCTACTACTACTCAAATTCCTCTTATTTCGAGATTTCCTTACTCCACCTTCCTTCCTTGCTTTCCAATCTCTATTTAGACTTGGAAGAGATCCAAATTCGTGCTAATCCATATGGGGTAGGTTTAGGAATCCAACTCCTACTCTAATTGCTTATTTAATGCATTAAATATCCCTTTCCAATTATGATATAATTACACTCCGAATTTAGGTATTTTCTATTATTCTCTCCTTTCAAATTCATATTTTTGACCCAATAAATCTAAAAGATCCATACGCAAGGCCCATTACTCTTTTCATTTAATGAGTTTTATTTAACTCTCTTTAATATCCCTTTAGCTAGGTTTTAATTCTTTATTTAAAATTTTTTTATCATCACAAAAATTCAGGTTGCTACAATTAAAACTTTTGAGTTCTATTGCTGATGTGAATCTCATCACACAGAAAAGCCATAGTTCTTCCCCTTCAGAGTTTCTCAATCTTTACCCCTGTTGAAGCCGAAAATTCTTTCAGCCAAGTCTAGAAACCCTCTTCTCACCGTCCACCAGCAACTAATCTAAGATTCTTTGAACTTTTTGGCAACCATCTTAGAGAGATCCAGGCTAGCTACACTAGGAATGAAGATAGATTCAAGTTAGGCTTGCTAGATGTCAACAAAGGGTAGTGGTGGACGGATCACTCAGGGTCAGAGACCAATCAATCCTTCCATGACTATTGGACTGCCCTCTGGACTACATCCCAGTCTAGTTGGCTATTCTTCCAGGAGCAGTTTGCTCAAGTTGTGTTCAATAGACATATCAGGATAGGAGCTAGATTCAAAGTAAGTAAACCATCAAGCTATCCTTCCATAGATTCGCCATGAGCAAGCTCCCAAGAATTCTCAGCACATGAAGGACTTTTAGCACTGCTTTGAAGAGTCTGAGAGATTGAATGAAGATGAATGCGCAGCAGTTACTCAGCAGAGAGTGAAGAGTGCTAAAAACTCAAATTATCTCCATCTGTCTATCTCCTTAAGGCTTATAACAATCTTTGGAAATCTGTGTTTTAGAATGGACACAGAGATATATTATTATTACCAAGCCAAGGAAGCAGCTCACTGCCAGGGTCTTCATTGGAACCTTACTGTCCATGACTTTCTACATCAGGCAGCCATGAAGAAATCATTACTCTTAAGGGTATCCTATCTAATGAACACTACCATAAAAGGCTGACTTGGTATATCGCAGGCTGTTAAATCCTATAGGAAAATCCCTGCTATAGGACCTTCCTACAACATAGATAGACAGAAATTCTAATTTCTTTATGTAAAATGAGTGTAAGTTATGGGATCTTCTTCAGCCCTTCTTCGCTCAGATTATTCCTTTCTCTATCTTCCTAGCTCCAATTTCACCCCATGAGTACAAAGTTCTACAGAAATCAATATAATTTTTTTTCTCCATATTTTTTTTTTGTGTTCATGCCTTTCTCTCTATGAGTATCTTATCCTTTCTGTTAATGTCACAAAGGGGGAGAAAGAACATAAGAAAACACTTGCTTTGCAAAATCAAAATTATTTTCACTAACTATTTATTAGTTTGGGAGAAAGAAAATAAGCAACAAATAGAACAGAAAACACTTGTTTTGCAAAATCAAAATTATTTTCACTATCTATTTAAAGTTTTTGTCATTAAGAAAAAGAGGGAGAATGTTGAGCAACTATCCTTAAAAAAATTGTTAAACATTATCATAATGTTTTTGCTATGACAAAACTGTTTAGTACCATAATTAATATGCAAATACAAAGGCTGTCAAAATATATATATCTTAGCCAAAATTTATGCTTACACAGAATCTAAGTATCAACACTGAAATGGAAAATCTGTAAGTCCACAGCATATACTATATATACCACTGACTCCGACTCTTGACTCCGACTTCCAAAAGTCGAAGTCTGTTCCGATTTTTATCTATTGAGCCTTTCTACTCCTTGAAAGTCGAAGTCGGATTTACTCCAACTTCTTAAACGTTGAATTTTCTTGATCCTCACTCCGAATTCTATGAAGTCGAAGTAGTTGTATTTCTTATAAAGTCAAAGTTCATTATCTTACAGTTGTAATATGTTACTTACTCTGATTTCTTGAAAGTCGAAGTATCTCATATCAACTTTTGTATACTTGTACTTAGATAATCTTTCTGTCTTTCAGTACAGAACTTAATATTGCATATCTTGTCTTCCTTATAAATGTCATTATTCATAATGAAATGTCTCTTATATAGAATGTCCTTCATGAGTCAAATAAGTTTTTTGCTATCATGAAATAATCAAATATCTTTTTGGCGAGAGAAATAATTATCCTCTCATTCAAAATATCTTTAAGATCTGAAAATTGTGTTTGTTTTCTCACTGTCAGTTATTTAAAAACCATTTCTGTTTGTCAGAAGATCTAAGGTTTTAATGCGATGGTAGGTATAAGTTGCATGGGCTATCTGTCAGAAGCTACCTACCACTGTCAGAAAACACCATGACTTTCAGGAAGAGATTGTGTTTTTCAAATACAACTATCTGTCCAAAGCTTAAATGCCCTGAACATGTTTGACAGAACTGATTTGCACTTTATACATTCTATCTCACCAACTTCCAGGGTATGGAGGTATCTATGTCTTTTTATAATGTTTTCAGACGCGCAGCCACCCACTGAAGTGCTTGCTTAAGCTTTCAATCGTGGTATGGAGCTTGCAGAACATTAATGAAGATATCTATCTTTAAGATTTTGAGACTCTCTGAACTGAAGACTGAAGGTCTCTCAAGCAGTCTAAAGATGCCAAAAGTTCAACGGCTATCTCCTTCAAATGGCTAGTCTCCACGGCCAAATTTAAACGGGAGATGAGCTTTTTGAAGCCCATATATAGAGCCAAAGCTTGAAATCTCTATAAAAAGAACACACAAGGGCTTGTTGCTTAGAAGAAAATAGAAGACATAGAGATAGAAGGTTACATCCACTCCAATTAGAAAGCTAGAAGAGCCACTGAAAATAGAAAGAGAGTCACTCCTCAGTCTTTGACTTGCATGCTCTCCATTGGCATTAGAAGTTTCTTCCTTGGTGGCTTATTGCATTGGAGATCTTCTCAGTCCACCTCTTTGTTTCAGAAAGAGTTGAGATCATTTCATCTATTCTCTTTCTGATTCTCTGTGTTTGCTCATTGTGTTGAGCAGACACACAAGTATTCTCACTTCTGGGTAAGATAACCGCAGGGGTTCCTACCCTACAGTGACCCTCTTGTGAAGGGAAGACCTAAGGTGTAGGTGGTCTTGTACCCTTGGTAAAGGGAAGACTTGTTGGTCTGCAAGTAGTGTATACCTCTCAGTTGAGAGAAGGCCAAGTGCGCTTGGCACTTAGTGAAATCCAAAGTGGTTGTTTTTGGATTGGATGTAGGACTTCCATGTAGGAAGGGCCGAACCAAGATAAATTGTCTTATGCTTTGTGTGATTTTTCCATCAAGTTTCACTTGTTTCACACACACCACACTAAATACTAACAACTCTATTTAGTGTATCTATCTTTTAGATATTTTTTTTTTAAAGCGCAAGAAGTTATTCACCCCCCTCTAGGACAACTTAGTGCCATCTCTATCCAACAGATGTTTAAACATAATGTATTTGAAATAGTAATTGAGACTTAAGCTGTAATCGATGTGGACTGAGAATCGGTATTTAGTTAACTATGATTGAAGTATTTTATAAAGTAATCGATGTGGACTAAAAATAGTAATTGATGTGGACTTAAAAACAATAATCATGTGGAGTTCAAAATTAGTAACGAGGGACTTCGACTTTAGACAAGTCAGAGTGAACATACTTCGACTTCTGAAGAGTCGGAGTGAGATCACATATATTAACTCGACTTCTAGGATAGAAAACTTATAGAATAATTACAGTGGTGATCATTGAGTAATTATTTTTAATTTCCTTGAGTTCTTGTGACAGACTTAACAAAATAAAAGGTAAAAAAAAAGGGGTTTTAAAGGCTCATAATTTAGATAAATAGAGAAATCTTCTAATAATTTGTATCACCAAATATATCATCATGGGAAAAAATGAGTCAACATCTCCCCTTTTTGGTGATGACAATGAAGGATCGAGATTAATGTATGGAAAAGATCTAGAAGGGGGGGGATGAATAGATCTTAGCCACTTTGCGGAAGCTTAAGTAATTTGAAAATTATCTAGAATCAGAGGTAATATTATCAGTGAAAAACTACAGATCTGATTAGATTTGAGTGAGTTGAAAAACTTAGATGAGTAACAGGTTGATTAAGTGAATTAAAAACAAATCCTATGCAAGCATCTAACGGATGAATCAATCAAACCACAGAAGACAAATGCACAGGGATTTTTAGGTGGTTCGGAAATCACCCATGTGATTCCTACATCCACCCCTCACAACCTGTGAGGCTTCACTAACACAACTGGGTTACACACCCAAAGGAGCCTGACAACTCCAACACTGGAGAGCTTACAACTCACACCACTTCTAGAGCAAGACTACTCTAGAAACACACTGAGCAAGACTGCTCAAACCAACCTTGAGCTTAACAACTCAAACTGAGCTCGACGGCTCACCACAACCTGAGCACAATGCTCACACAAATTGAGCACAATGCTCACACTTAAACTTGCTAGACACCAACTTAAGACTAAGATCCTCTAGCAACAGATCTAGTCGAAATTTGAGAACTCTAAAGAGAGTTATGCAGAAGCACTTGCATAATCTCAAGAGATATCTCAGAAGAACAGAAGAAAAGTTAAATTGAATTGAAAGTCTTCGTTCTTCAGTGTACTCCCTTGTAGAGACTTGAATTGGGAAGAAGCATGTGAAGCTGGAAGTCCAGGTCGATGCTCTGCAATCTGAGAAGATGGATCTTCCTCGAGTTCTTCACCAAAGAAGTCTTCTACAGGATCTGCCTCCTGGGAATGCTTCAGAGGAATCTTCAGGAATCAAATTCCAATTCCCACACTTGAATGGTGGGACTTGGTCTTCTGGAAGCAATTGGAGAGCAGAGGAAGGAGACAGAGAGCTCTTCTGGCCGCCAGGAGCTTCTTGGAGGCGCTGAGAGAGTTGGGTCTGTTGTCCTATTGAAGATGGCCAAAAGAACCTTTTATACCCTTAGGATTCCAAAGATACCCTTTTGGGGTACAAGGGCACGCTTTCCTAGGAAGATTCTGATCGCCCTAGAAGGACACGTGGCAGCCATCAACTTTAGGATGAAAAGTTTCCGTAGTGTGTCGACCTGCCCTGGTGGTAGTGTCGACACACTGTCCCAAATATGGAAACTGCTGTTCTGGGAAGAAGCTCCCGTGTCGACCTGCTCTTGAGTGTGTCGACCTGCTGTCCCAATTCCTCAACTGGCTGTTCTGGGAACTGGGTCTAGTGTCGACCTGCCCTGGGAGTGTGTCGACCTGGGTAGGCTTGATCTCTGGAAAACTGCCACTCGTGTCGACACACTCTTGACATGTGTCGACACAGTCTCAACATTTTTACACATTTTGCTTTGAATCTGTGTTGATGTGTCGACACCATTGATGGGTGTGTCGACACATCTTTTGCATAAAATGTTTGTACCTGAAAAATAAACACATATATCATTAGTTAAATGATTTATCATGACCATAAATGATAAATGTGGTTTGAAAAATACTTTTGAACATGAATTTCAGGTATGATGTTTTTGACATGTTTCAATTAAATTGCTTTAAGAACACTTCTTGTCATCATCAAAATAGGAGGGAAATGATATGAATATGCATTCAACCCAACAATCTCCCCCTTTTGATGATGGCAACATTAAAAATTTTTCAATGTGGTTTTGATGAAGTGTGATTTTAAGCAATTTTGATTGTTTAAATTTTGTTTTCCTTTTTGTTCATACTTGTCAAGGTCCTTTTGATATTGTTCAGTAACAATTGATGATTTGTTTGTGAGATACAGTGTTACTTCAAATTAGAAATTTTGTGCACACAAGTCAAACAATTGGACAAGTATTCAACACAAAGACAAAGATTTGTATTCACAATCACAATACTTTGCATTGAAGCCAAAACAACCATTTCATTTCATTCAAAACATCATTACATCAAAATATTACATTCTTCTCCCCCTTTGACATTATCAAAACAAAGGTACATTAGGTAGAAGATGAAGGAGGAGGAATTGGAGCAAGAAGAATCTCAATGTCTGACAATCTTTGTCCATTGACTTCATGCTTGACTTGATGTTTTCATGGATAGTTGTCAGCCTAGTGTGAAGATATGCTCCATTCTATATACTCTAATGCTCTATCAAGGTGCTTTGAGTTCTTTTCAATTCTTCTGAAGCAGGTTGAGAACTTGATGATGAGATCCATCTGACCAGCCAGGCCTTGAATTATCTTCACCTTGTGCAAGGTTGAGATCTCTTTACCAATGTGTTCATTGAAATTTTTCATGCTTTCCAACTCATCAGCTAGATGAGCAAGCTGAGAGAGAGTTGCTGTAGAGTTGAAGACATCTGCTTGGGAATTTGCCAAAATTCCCTGAAGTACAACTTCCAGCTTATCTTGATGCTCTTTCAGCTCAATATAGGAATCTCCCAGAGTGCCTATGAGTCTGTTGAATCTCTGAGCTGCATGATCTGAGGCTTCCTTCTGCTCAATAAATTTAGCTGACATTGAATTCTCAAGCCTTTGAACTCTCAACTCAAAATTGTCTGACATGGTTTGAATAGTGGAGTTCAAGTATCAAATTTATCATTGAGAAAAGAGAGTAATTCTGGTGGAATTGAGGACCCACCAGAAGAAGTAGATGATTGGAATGTAGAGGTGAAATGTGGAGGTTGAAAAGTATGTGGCATGGAAGAGGAAGGGTCAGCTTGAGGTGGAATAGGTGTTTCAAGCTGAATGCCATCTTCAGGAAGGATATGAGGCTGGCTCATCCATTAGAGGCTGATCCTCTGGCATTTGAATTGGATCCTCTTGAACTTGAGGCTGTCCTCATGATGTAGATCTCCTTGAGCTGGAGGCTGTGCCTCTTGTGCTTGGTGCTGATCTTCTTCAACCTGAGGCTGGTCCTCCTGGCTTGAGGAGCCTCAACCACAATTGGCCCTCTTTTAATCTGATTTCCCTCCAATCTAAATCCATAAACTTTGGATGTTCTTAAAAGTGTAGATGTTTGACTTGGGAATGGATTGGGACTTCTCATTGTCCAAGGGCACACCAAAGTGCTTGAACACTGAGGTCAGATGTGCTCCATAAGGAAGAGATCTCTTGAGGTCTTTTCTTGTAGTTTCAGAAATGATTTGATAAGAATCACATGGAGGTTAATCTTGATGTCTTTGACCATGCAATAGAGGATGAACCTGGATGTCTGTCAATCTATCCCTCCCACCACCTTGAGGGGTAATTATGGTTGTCAAGATGTGGTGGATTACCTTAACACAGGTGGAAATGTATTGGCATTAAACCTGGTTACATAGGTGTTTGGGATCAGATGGATCTGCAGGATGGCCTGTCAAGATTGAATAGGCTTCATGTAAATCAAATTCAAATCATGGTAGTCAGCCCCCTCATCTGGCACTTTGAAAATGGAGGCAGCTACTGCAGTTGGCATGTCTATATCTATTCCCTTGACTTTGGATTCAAAACCTTCTTCTGTGCAGGTGAGGTTTTTGTAGAATTCTCTAACTAACCTTGGATAGCAGACTTGAAATTCAGATATAAAGGGTATCCAAGACTGGAAGGAGAAGTAGTTTGAATTTCAGAAGAGAGAGCTGCTAGTTGGGTGTCTGAAAGGTCAAGAATTCTAGGCTTCAAAATCAGTTTGGCTGCACTACTGACTCTGAGGGAATATCCTCTTGAGACTCAGAAGAGGAGGAAGATGATTCCTCAGGGTTTCAGAAGAAGAACCCGGAATTTCTGGTCTAGGGTTTGGAGGACTTCTACCTCTGCCTGAAGAGGAAGGTCTACCTCTTTTGGAAGCTCTGAGAGGTGCAGAAGAAGATCCTGGAAGCTCTGCAGGATCATTTCTTCTCTTGGTTCTCCTTTCCATCTGGGCATCGGCACTGGCTGCCGGAATCGGCTTGAAGAGGCCTGAGATCGTGCGCCACGCCGGGGACCCATCTTCCGGACCATGGTGCAGGAGGAGTGGAATTTGGAGAGGAAATGGAAGAGTGGAGAGGTGATGAAGGATGGATGAGAGTTAGAGAGAATTTGGAGAGAATTCTTGCCGAAAAAGGCTTGAAATGAGGCCGTCGGGTCGACCTGACTCCCAAATAGAGATGCAGTGGTACACTGCCCCGCAGGAACAACAAGGGTTTAAGGTGAACCCTAACGGGCTGAAAAAGAATTCTGGCAAGGGGTGTCGACACAGGAAGAGGGTGTGTCGACCTGACCCAGAGTGTGTGTCGACACAGGTCACATAGTGTGTCGACACGGCCTTGATGAAAAATTGAATTTGAAGAGAATTTTTTTGAGAAATTTGGGAATATCTTTAGAATGATTAAGAATGAGAGGAATTATCATTTCAAGGATTTTTAAGGGGCTTAAAAAAATTCATTGTTATATTTTGCAAAAATGCATCACAAATCAAGTTTTTCAAGCAATTTCCTAACAGGATATTAGCATTCCAAGACTTGAGTCAACAAAATGATAAATTGAGGGATATAATGTATTTAACAATCAACTAAAAACTACCATGTTTCTCAATTTTCAAGAATTAAAGATGTCATCTAGACCAAAGACAATTTTGTTGAAATTAAAACACAAACTTAAAGAACAACTTGATGAAGGAAGAAGATGATTCTTTCTAAACAAATCTCCAATAATTTTCATATTTTTGTTCTTTTAACAAACTATCAAATGATATAAATCTCTTTCACTCAAGTACTAGTGCTTTTTACACACCATAGTCCCTGGATACTTAAGATTTAGTCATTGTCAAGTCTCAAAGGGGTAAATGATGACCTTTTGACATGAAAATATACGTTTTGTAGACGCCAATATTTCCAGTTACTCAGTCATCATCAAAAAGCATAGCACATTTTTGCTTAGTGTTGAATTTATTTTCAATTTTGATCCCCTTTGAACAGAGTTAGCAATAATGCCTCATGACATGCATGGCACTTCATTCATTGTGAAGGTGTGCAGTTTCTCAGCACAGATGCCATTGCTCTGTTGGATTTTACAAGATTTGGAGAGTTGTGAGATAGAGGTCAAATTCATCCAGTCATCAGTTGCAAACAACAGGAAATGTTTTAAGTTCAAGCACAAATATGTTATTTAGTTTAGGAAGAGATCTGAATTTCTGTGGATTGAGAGACATAGTTGAAAGTTGATTAGTAAAAAAATAATAGATCACTCAAGGTTCATTTTGAGACTCTAGACTTTAGAATGAGGACATCATGCAAGGAATTGATGAAATGCAAGAAGGGTGTTGAATTTTGCAAAAAAAATGACTTGAATTTTCTAGCTCCCCCTGAGATGATGATTTCAACCATTTTTCATCAAAATAAAGATATGCAATTTTGAAATCAGAAAGAAATTTTCTTCTTGGACAACAAAGAACTTCTCCTCAACAATTGTATATCCATTTCTTGGTACTTGGCGGAGACACATACTCTCGCATAGTGAAAGTGTCCAGACAAGCATAACCTGTCCTTCTCCAAGTCACCATTTGATATACCAAGAGATTTCAACACAATAAGAGTTGAAGAATTCATTATCAAAAAGAAATGGAAGTTAAAACTGTGCAAGTTTGAAATCAGAAAAGAAATTCTCTTTGAACAATAAAAGCTCCCCCTCAACTATTGCATATCAACTTCTTAGTACTTGGCGGAGACATATACTCTCGCATAGTGAAAGTGTCCAGACAAGCATAACTTGTCCTTCTCCAAATCACTATTTGATATACCAAGAAGTTTCAACACAATCAGAAGTGGAGAATTTATTGTAAAAAAAAAGAATTAGAATTGAAAATGAGAGAGAGAGATATGAACTGTAACTTGAGGAAGCAAAGAGTTATGAAATGCACAGAACTCCCCCTTAGACAATGCATACACTCAACCCAAACCTTGAGAGAAATCAAGAGGATGGACGTCTACAAAGACCAAGTTCTCTCCTTAAGGATGAAAATCTGTTTTCAGGAAGGGGTTTAGTGAATATGTCTGCAATTTGTTTTCAGTTTCAATAAAATGGAGTTCAAAAGATTTCTTTGCAACCTCATCTCTCAAGAAATGATGCCTAATTTCAATGTGTTTGTTCTGGAGTGCTGAATGGGATTTTAGAAAGGTTGATGGCACTTGTGTTATCACATAGGATGGGTACACCCCTAAATCTTGGTTGTAATCAAGAAGTTGATGTTTCACCCAGAGAATCTGAGTTCCACATCTACCTGCTGCAACATATTCAGCTTCTGCAGTTGACAGAGCTACTGAATGTTGCTTCTTAGAAGCCCAAGATATAAGGCACCCACCTAGAAATAGACACAAACCACTTGTGCTCTTTCTATCTAACTTACACCCAGCATAATCAGCATCACAATAGGCAAACAATTCTAACTTGCAACCAGCAGGATACCAAATTCCTAAGTCACATGTTCCAACAAGATATTTAAAAATTCTTTTCACAGCAAGCATATGACTTTCTTTAGGATTAGATTGGAATCTAGCACATAAGCACACACAAAACTGAATATCAGGTCTAGAAGTGTAAGATAGAGCAGAGAGCCAATCATACCTCTGTAGGTCTTTGGATCTACTGACTTACCAGATGGGTCTTCTTCTAGCTTAGCATTTATTGCAATGGGTGTGCTTGAATGTTTAAGGTTCTGAAAGTCAAACCTTTTCAGTAGCTCCTTGACATATTTGGTTTGACTGATGAAGATTCCTTCATTGGTTTGGTTAACCTGCAATCCCAAAAAGAATGTTAAATCTCCCATTAAGCTCATTTCAAATTCATTCTTCATTTGATTTGAAAATTCAGTGCAAAGGCTTTTATTAGTTGATCCAAATATTATGTCATCAACATAAATTTGGACAACAATTATTTGATTTTTTACTGTTTTGGTGAACAATGTTTGATCAACATTACCTCTAGAATATCCTTTTTCAAGTAAAAAGGAACTCAAACGATCATACCAAGCTCTTGGAGCTTGTTTAAGACCATAGAGTGCCTTATTAAGCTTGAAAACATGGTTAGGATATTTTCATTTTCAAATCCAGGAGGTTGTTCAACAAAAACATTTTCCTTTATATCCATTTAGAAATGCACTTTTGACATCCATTTGAAAGACTTTGAATTTCATGGAGGATGCAAAAGCAAGGAAAATTCTCACAGCTTCTAGTCTAGCTACAGGGGCATAAGATTCTTCAAAGTCAATTCCAAATTCTTGGTTATACCCCTTTGCAACTAGCCTAGCTTGTTTCTTATTACTTGACCACTTCATTCAATTTTTCTAAAAACCCATCTAGTGCCAATCACTGTTTGGTCTCTAGTTCTAGGCACTAATTCCCATACTTGATTTCTTTCAAATTGATGAAGTTCATCATGCATAGCATCAATCCAATCAGAACTGGATAAGGCTTCATCAATTGACTTGGGTTCAATTTGGGAAATTAGAGCTAGTGAGTCTTCTTCAATGTTTTGCAAGAAGGATGATCTGGTCCTAACTCTATCATTTAAGTTGCCAACTACACTGTCTAATGGGTGATCTCTTAGAAAACGAGGTTCAGAAATTACCTGTTGAGAAGTGCCCACTTCTGGGACAATGTTACCTGAGCACTTGGAGATGGTGTGTTCAGGTTCTCTTCAATGATTCAGACTCCTCAACAGTTGGTGAAGAGTCCACAATGAGGTCATCCTCTTCATTGTCTTGTTTTTCCCTGCAAGATTTAGAATCATTAGTGGAAAAGGAATTTTCATCAAAAATAACATGTGGAGATTCTTCAACAGTTTTGGTTTTTAATATGTACACTTTGAAAGCCCTTGACACTTCTGAATAGCCAAGGAAGATGGCTTCCTGACTCTTAGCATCAAACTTGTCAAGGTTTTCTTTGTTGTTATGTGTACAAAGCACTTGCACCCAAAGATTTTAAAATAGGAAACAGTTGGCTTTTTGTTTTTCAACAATTCATAGGGGGTTTTTCTGATTTTGGTCTGACCAATGCTCTATTGAGTATGTGGTTTGCTGTGTTCACAGCTTCAGCCCAGAAGGATTTGGGCAAATTACTCTCAAGAAGCATGGTTCTAGCCATTTCCACAAGAGTTCTGTTCTTTCTTTCCACAACTCCATTTTGTTCTGGAGTTCTTGGTGAAGAAAACTTGTGGAATATTTGAAATTCAGCACAAAAATCAGAAAAGGATGTGTTCTCAAATTCACCCCCATGATCAGTTAAGATGATTTTTGATAGATAGTGGTTAAGACAGTGGTACAGAAATTCCTGAATTCAAGGCATGCATCACTTTTGTGGGATAGAAAAATAACCCAAGTAAATCTAGTAAAATCATCAATGATTACAAACCCATATCTTTTGCCACTTAAGCTTAGAACTCTTGTTGGCCCAAAAAGGTCCATGTGAAGAATTCTAGTGGCTTAGATGTGAGTACCTCATTGAAGCTTTTAAAGGATTTTCTTGTTTGTTTTCCTTTAGAACAGATCCCACAAACTTGATTTTCAACATTAGAGAAGGATTCAGGAAGCCCTTTAACCAAATTCAGTCTTAACAACTTATTTGTTCTGAAACTTGCATGGCCAAGTCTTTTGTGCCAAGTCCATGCAATTTCATTTTATTTGCAACAAAACAAAGATTTTCAGAAAAGTTTTTATTAAGGTTGATCATGTAGACATTGTTTTCTCTTTTTCAAAGAATTTGATTTTATCAGTTGATGAATCAATTATTTTACAAAAATCAGATTCAAACACAACTTTGTGACCTTTGTCACATAGTTGGCTGATACTGAGCAAATTATAATCAAGTCCATCAACTAACAAAACATTATCTACTGAGTTTGAAGAAGTTTGACCAACCTTTCCAGATCCTATGATCTTTCCTTTATTTTTACCTCCGAATGTCACTGACCCTCCCTCCTTTTCAAGCAGGAATGAGAATTTGGCTCTATCTCCAGTCATATGTCGTGAACACCCACTGTCAAGAAACCATACATTGGTGTTGGGTGCACGACCTTCCTGCAACAAGATCAGTGGAGAGAAGATTTTGGTACCCAAACAGAGTTGGGACCATCAGAATGATTTAACAAATACATCAAATCCTTTCTCACCCAAATTTGATTGTTTTTGACTTTTGTTTTGTTACTTTGGTGTTTTCAGCCTTTTTCTGTTTGTTCTTCTTTTAGGAATGAAAGCACCAAGATCTTTATTTTGGTAGGAGGGGAGTTTTTCATTTGAAAATTTGAGTTCAGAGGAGGAGGTGGAATCCATGGATTATGTTGGTACATCCAGAAGTTTGGATAGGGGTATTGAGGATAATACCAACAGGGATTTTCATACCATTGGTTCCAAGGATTAATCCAATTTTCTTGAAGTGTTGTCTTGGAAGTCCAAGGTTTTTCATGGATTATTTCTTTTCCTTTTTCTTATTTTCAGATTTTTATTTGAATTTTTGGTTGAGCTGTTTATGGTTTTGGTGTTGAGCAGGTCGACCTCTCCTGTACTGGTGTCGACACATCAGCCACAGAAGTCTTCTTCTTGTGGACTAGTGTCGACCTGTCAGGGGACTGTGTCGACCTGACAGTCTCTTTTTTGTTTTGAGTTTTTTTTTTTTTTGATTTGTTTGGGGTTTGTTTGCTGTTTGTTGGATTTCAGTGTTTTCCAGATTAGGACCCTTGACAAAATAATTAGTGGTGTTTTCCCTTTTTCTCATTGGATTTGTTTTGTTGGTTTTTTTTGTTGAATCCTAATCCATGAGATGTGGTTGTCATGTTGGATCCTAGCAATGCTTCTAGGTTATCTTGGCCTTTTGTGAAGGTTTGGATAACCTTCTCCCTTTCCTTTAGCTGGTTTTTAAAAGCTTCAATTTCTTCAATTTCTGTTGTTTTTCTTGTTTTTCAATTTCCAGCTTTTCAGTTAAATTTCTGAATTCTTGGGAGGCCTTCTGAGAGGCAAGTTTTAATTCATCAATAAGGTTCAGTAAATTTTCTTTTTCTTCAAGCAATTCTGTTACTTCAGATTCCAGTTCACAGGTTCTATTGTTTGAAGATTGGTTGTGGTAAAGATTTTCAATTTTCTTTTTGATGTGTTTGTTTTCTTTTCTCATTTCAGAGTATCTTTCTACCAATTCTGCATACACATCCTGCCAATCTTCAACAGTATAATCTTCAAAGGAAGTATTTACCTTTTCATCTGTGCTATTGGCCATGAAGCAAACCTCCTCACTTTCAGAGCTTGAGGATTTCTTCTCTTCTTCTTCTTCACTTGAGTCTTCGTCAGACCAAGTGGCCACCATGGCCTTTGGCTTCTTATTTCTGGAATTCTTGTGCTTTTCCTTCTTGTTCTCAGGACACTCTCCCTTCATGTGTCCTGGCTTGTTGCACCTGTAACAGATAACATTTTCATCAGGTTTATGATTTTTATTGAAATTGGAAGAGGAGATGTTCTTCTTACCTGAGAAAAATTTCTTTTTCCCAGCCATTTCCCTTTTCTATATTTCAAAAATTTCTGAATTGTCTGGTCATGAGGGCAATCTCATCCTCATTCGACTCAGATTCTTCAGAACTTGTTTATCCTGATTTTTATCTTTGTTGCTTGAAGAGGCTTTGAGTGCCATAGGCTTGGTCTTAATAAATGTTCTTCATTTCTTTTTAAGTTGATTTCATATGTCATTAAAGATCCAATCAATTCATCCAAAGAGATTTTGGACAGATCTTTTGAATCTTCAACGACAGTGGCCTTTGTATGCCAAATTGAAGAGAGTGAACGCAAGATTTTTCTTACCAAGTCTGCATCAGTATACTCCTTACCCAAAGCCTTGAGTCCATTGACTATCACCATGAATCTGGCAAACATTTCAGAAATAGATTCATTAGATTTCATCATAAAGAGTTCATATTCTGAAACTAAAATATTTGCCTTGGTCTCCTTGACCTGAGATGTTCCCTCATAGAGTAATTCGAGTTTATCCCACATCTCTTTGGCAGATTTGCACATAGAGATTCTCGAATACTCCTTGGGATGAACAGCACATTGAATCATGTTCATGGCACTGTAATTCAATGTAGCTCTCCTTATTTGTTCCCTCGTCCAGGTTCTTCCTCACCTGGTTTTCATAGGGACCAGCCTCAACTACTTTCCAGATCTCATAGTTCTGGGCCCTTAAGAATACTTGCATTCTGTTCTTCCAATAAGAATAGTCCAAACCATTAAAGAATGGTGGCCTATTTATGGAATGGCCCTCAGCTATGAAACCCTTTGAGTCCATGACACTTAAGTAAATGCACAGAGAAAGAGTTAAACAAGCAAGCAAACAAACAAGCAAACAATCAAACACTCAATACTCAGAAACAAAAACTGCTCAGTTCAAATCAGATCGATGTAAACCCGCTCTGATACCAATTGAAGGATCGAGATTAATGTATGGAAAAGATCTAGAAGGGGGGGGGATGAATAGATCTTAGCCACTTTTGCGGAAGCTTAAGTAATTTGAAAATTATCTAGAATCAGAGGTAATATTATCAGTGAAAAACTACAGATCTGATTAGATTTGAGTGAGTTGAAAAACTTAGATGAGTAACAAGTTGATTAAGTGAATTAAAAACGAATCCTATGCAAGCATCTAACGGATGAATCAATCAAACCACAGAAGACAAATGCACAGGGATTTTTTAGGTGGTTCGGAAATCCCCATGTGATTCCTACATCCACCCCTCACAACCTGTGAGGCTTCACTAACACAACTGGGTTACACACCAAAGGAGCCTGACAACTCCAACACTGGAGAGCTTACAACTCACACCACTTCTAGAGCAAGACTACTCTAGAAACACACTGAGCAAGACTGCTCAAACAACCTTGAGCTTAACAACTCAAACTGAGCTCGACGGCTCACCACAACCTGAGCACAATGCTCACACAAATGAGCACAATGCTCACACTTAAACTTGCTAGACACCAACTTAAGACTAAGATCCTCTAGCAACAGATCTAGTCGAAATTTGAGAACTCTAAAGAGAGTTATGCAGAAGCACTTGCATAATCTCAAGAGATATCTCAGAAGAACAGAAGAAAAGTTAAATGAATTGAAAGTCTTCGTTCTTCAGTGTACTCCCTTGTAGAGACTTGAATTGGGAAGAAGCATGTGAAGCTGGAAGTCCAGGTCGATGCTCTGCAATCTGAGAAGATGGATCTTCCTCGAGTTCTTCACCAAAGAAGTCTTCTACAGGATCTGCCTCCTGGGAATGCTTCAGAGGAATCTTCAGGAATCAAATTCCAATTCCCACACCTTGAATTGGTGGGACTTGGTCTTCTAGAAGCAATTGGAGAGCAGAGGAAGGAGACACGAGCTCTTCTGGCCGCCAGGAGCTTCTTGGAGGCGCTGAGAGAGTTGGGTCTATTGTCCTATTTGAAGATGGGCCAAAAAGAACCTTTTATACCCTTAGGATTCCAAAGATACCCTTTTTGGGGTACAAGGGGCACGCTTTCCTAGGAAGATTTTGATCGCCCTAGAGAAGGCACGTGGCACCATCAACTTTAGGATGAAAAGTTTCCGTAGTGTGTCGACCTGCCCTGGTGGTAGTGTCGACACACTGTCCCAAATATGGAAACTGCTGTTCTGGGAAGAAGCTCCCGTGTCGACCTGCTCTTGAGTGTGTCGACCTGCTGTCCCAATTCCTCAAACTGGCTGTTCTGGGAACTGGGTCTAGTGTCGACCTGCCTGGGAGTGTGTCGACCTGGGTAGGCTTGATCTCTGGAAAACTGCCACTCGTGTCGACACACTCTTGACATGTGTCGACACAGTCTCAACATTTTACACATTTTGCTTTGAATCTGTGTGATGTGTCGACACCATTGATGGGTGTGTCGACACATCTTTTGCATAAAAATGTTTGTACCTGAAAAATAAACACATATATCATTAGTTAAATGATTTATCATGACCATAATGATAAATGTGGTTTGAAAAATACTTTTTGACATGAATTCAGGTTATGTTGTATTTTGACATGTTTCAATTCAAAATTGCTTTATGAACACTTCTTGTCATCATCAAAATAGGAGGGAAATGATGTGAATTATGCATTCAACCCAACAAGACAAAACTAACCGAAATCACAATCTCCAAAAAAAAATATGATGTATGTATTTCAGAGTATTCTCTCCTTTGTCAATGATCAAAAAGGAAGATGAATGGAATATAATGATGAAAATAGTAAGGAAGGATGGGAGAAGGTGTATGAAGTCTCCCCTTAGTCCACGGATCCCCCCTCAGGCAAGGCTCCCATGGTCAGTTCAAATCCAGGAAAGAGATAAAGGAATTAGATATAGAGACTTTGATAAAAGGAGTAGACCATGAACAGACCAAAAAGAAATGAGAGTGGTAGTTAAAGATTGGATCAAAATAGAGAGTAGGTGTCATAATAGTATAATGATACAGGTCAACCTTATGAAGGATGTGTCGACCTGATGTATGGAAGTGTCGGCAGATAAAAGAGTTGTGTTGACAGGGTCATGAAGTACAAGAAAGTTTTTCAACAATGATTAGGAGTCTTGCATTTCCAAGATACTCTGAAAAATTAATATCTTCAGTTATTGCAGAAATACATCCTTACAACTACACATGCCTAGCTCTCTTCGGAGAGAGGTGAATCTCTCTTCAAATAAGGTTTTTGTAAAGATATCTGCTAACTGATTTTTTAGTTTCTACGAATGAAATGCTAATAGTACCATTTGCGTACATGATCATAATGAAACGATACTTAACCTCAATAAGTTTTGTTGTTGAATGTTGTATGATTCTTTGTGAGATTGATTGATTGCACTGGTGTTGTCACATAACAAGGGTACAGATCTGGTTTAGTCCATAATCCTCAAGTTTGGTTAATCCATAGTAGTTGAGTGTAGCAACTCCTAGCAGCAACGTATTCAGCTTCAGTTGTTGACAAGGCTACAGAGTTCTGCTTTCTTGAGGACTAGGAGATCAAACACCTACAAGAAACTGACATGAACCACTGGTGCTTTTTCTATCCACTTTATATCCAGCATAGTCAGCATCAATATAACTAATAAATTCATCTTGCATGATCTTAGATACCATAGACCTAATTCACATCCATGTGCTAAATATCTAAAAATCCTTTTGACTGAAATAAATGAGAGATCTCTAGGATCTGTTTGGTACCTAGCACACATGCATACACTAAAGAAAATGTCTGGTCTAGTGGCAGTTAAGTATACTAAAGAACCGATCATACCTCTATAAGATTTCTTGTCTAGTTTTTTACCTTGATGATCACTGTCTAACCTGGTGGAAGTGGTCATAGGAGTGGTTAGATGCTTTGCTTGTTCAAAACCTAACTTCTTTAGAAAATCCTTGATGTACTTGGTCTGATTGATGTGGGTTCACTCCTTGTCTTGTTTGATTTGGAGTCCAACGAAGTAAGTCAATTCCCCCATCAAACTCATCTCAATTCTCCTTGCATTAATTCTTCAAAATACTTGCAAGAGATTTATCAGTAGCTCTGAAAATGATGTCATCAAAATAAATTTGCACAATTAAGGTATGTTGAGTGCATGATTTAATAAACAATGTGCTATCTACTTTGCCCCTAGCAAAACCATGTTTAAAAAGAATACACTTAGTATTTCATACCAAGCTCTAGGTGCTTGTTTCAGACCATATAGTGTCTTATGCAATTTTAAACATGATTAGGATGGTCTATGTCTTAAAAGCCAGACGGTTGTTCAACATAGACTTCCTCTTTTATAAAACCATTTAAAAATATAGATTTCACATCCTTTGAAATAATTTTAAATCACATGCAGATGCATATGCTAGTAAAATCTGAATAGCCTCAACTCTAGCTATTGGTGCATAGGTTTCATCAAAATCTTTGCCCTCCTCTTGGGAATAGCCTTGAGCTACCAGTCTAGCCATATTTCTAGTAATGACACCAGCTTCATCCAACTTGTTCCTGAACACTCATTTGGTTCCAATCACAGAATGATCTGATGGTCTAGGAAGAAGGACATGACTTGGTTTCTCATGAACTAATTTAGTTCATCTTGCATGGCTAAAATCTAAGATTCATCAATTAGTGCCTCATTGACTGTTGGGCTCAATTTGAGAAACAAAAGCTAAATAATCACAAGGAATAATATTACCTTTGGTTCTTACCCCTTCATTGGATCTCCAATGATATTCTTTGGGATGATCCTTCTTATATCTCCATTCCCTAGGAAGATCCTCATGATTATATTTTTTTTTTGTAATTCTTCCAGGGGTGGATCTTCATTTTCTTTATTGGATCTGCATTTTCTTAGATAGGTTCTCCGTACCTTCATCATCACTAACAATTTCCTTCTCAAGGAAGGGTTAGATTCATCAAATATAATATGTACAGTTTGTTCAATCAGTAAACATCCTTTGTTGAAAACTCATATCCCTTGGGTTTAGAAGTAACCAATAAAATACCTTTATCGGATTTTGGATCCAGCTTACCAATGTTTTTCTTACCATTATTGTGGATGTAGCATGGACACCAAATATCTTGAGTTGACTGATGTGGGCTTCTTCTGCTTGTATAGCTCATATGCAGTTTTCTTTAATATGGGCCTTATCATGGCTCTGTTTATTATGTAGCATGTTGTATTAATTGCTTCTGCCCAAAAAATATTGTAACGACCCTCTTTATACTGGTACGATTATACCAATTCACATCGATATAAAGGTGTCGTCACAGTGGGACATGTACCCAACACAGAACAGTAGGTAGAGATGTACATAAAAACAAAAGAAAAGTACAGTGGAAATGAAAGATATTCTTATTCCATCATCATTCCACATTCCATAGTCTATATAGTAGCAATGAAAATAACCAATGTCCATAATTATACAAGTCCATATCAGAACATTATTGTCCACATACTAGTAAATGAAAGTGCAGTCTAAGCAAATGATCTCCACAAGTACAACTACTCCTCTCGCTCGGAGCCACTCCTCACAATGTCCTCCTCAAGCACGAGGACACTGTAGACACCTGATTCTGACCTACAAGTCGAACCACATTTCTTGTATCTTAGTGAGCCCCAAGTTGGTCATTCACCTTGAGCCCACCATTAGCCTTGCTTTGAGCCCATTAAAAGGCCAATTTTCATAATATCCCGTCCATTATCTGTTAAAAGAGTCCTTGAGCCTTAAATGCATATTATTCTCCATTTGATAGGCCATAATTCAAGAATAATCTATTTTTCTTATCGCGACGGGTC